>PNEQ01004050.1:113560-178377 GCA_003012365.1 Medauroidea extradentata
CGTGTGTCGTGGGGTTTTACACGCAAATCACAGACGTGTGGTGTTACAGTAACCTTATTGTGATTGGTACAGTCAAATGAGAAACGTCACAGTTCAAAGGCACGCTGCCAATATCTATGAAGCAGAACTGCAAACGTGCACATAAGGCACTGGAACAAAGTGGGGCAAAATTCTTTTCGCGAAAAGTTCATGTCTCTACCAATCACACAAGTAGCAGAACGCTATACTATTTGGAGTAATTTCTGGCGGAAAAAATTATCGCGGTTTTATCATAGCAAGCTTTTAACCGGGATGTCCAACAAAAGAATAAAACTTTCATTTCGGTGGCCATATATATGACGAGAGAACTTTTAAAACCAGACACGTACACATTCTACTGTTATACAGGAAAGCGAAAAAAATATTATACGTGGCGATACTTACAACCAAAAATTATGTATGGCAGGTTTGTAATAATACGTTGATTTGACTATCACATTATTATTATGAGATAAGATACTATTGTTTTTCGTTTGCTATACAAGAAAAAGTAGTAATCTGTAAGTCATATCTGAATAAAATTAACTAAGACCTCTTTTATCGTTCTTCATATGTACGCATACAAGAAGTAAAAATTATTTTTACAGGGAAATATTTATTTTGCTTGATCTGTTGAAGCAATGTTTTCACGTTGTCTTTATACAGGTGAAATTATTCCCACTACCTAAACTATTTCAGAAATCTAGAGCAAAATTTTCTAGCAAAAATTGTTATGCTTCTGTTCTGTGGCGGTGTTGTTTCGACTGTCACTAGTCAAAGTATATCTTAACATGTTTACAATTTTAAGATGTTTTTACTACATTTGCAATTGCAGTACTTAATTTTTCCTGTACACGCTAGAATAGTTTTTTTTTAATTTTGCTTGATGCAAGTTTGTTACGTTGAGCAAAAGCAACGGCGCGGTATTCTCACTTCCATGAACTATCTTGGTTGGCAAAGACAAACGAAGGTCGCTTTTGAGCGGAAATTGTAGGTAAGCATCCACACAATGTATAGCGGAAACAACGGACTCTATACGGGATGTTTCCATGATATATACAATGTTTGAGGAATATGGAGAATAACAAATGAAAGAATGTCAGGCAGGGAATGATGGACCGAAAATATTTTGATTAGAAGTTGTAGCGAAAAGCGTGGGAAAGCTAATTTGGAACTTTCTGTGCTGTTTTTATATAATAAATCGTCTTTATTATGCGCAGTTAATGCATTTTATAGAAGGCGTTTTATATGAAGGCTACCATGTAGACACGACAGCGTCACAAGTTGTTATATTTGGAGTGATACAAATATGTTCCTCAAAGCTATTTTTAATAACTATCTACTGAAAACATTTATGACCTCGGTGCCTATGTTTCATTCGCTTATTTAATTTTCCGTAATTCTTCAAAATAAGACTTATTACGGGAACTGATGGCATAGCTGTACTTTGGATGAATATTCATGCGATTTTATAGTTAACTGATCAACTTTAATAATACTTTTAGTATACTCTGTTTCGAATAATACTAGTAAAATTTGACAGCTACTTCTGGCCAATTTCTGTTAATTTTTTGTAATATATGTCACAATGCAAGACCAAATTTACAATGCAACTGATGAAATTGACATTTTCAGATTCACATTAGAACAAAAATGCCTTAAATTGTAACACGTGTTAAAAATACTAAAAATTTTGTCCATAAGTAACTATCCAATTGGTGCAGAATTATTTTTTTATTTTTCTTTTTTCCTTAACTTAAAAAAAATTGTTGTGTGCATATGCTATGCATTTTTTATGCATACGCAAAAGTACAAATAGAACACTAATACGAATATTAAACACTCGTGCTTACATAACATGCACTGTATACACATACGTCGTGCAAACGTATTACAACATAAATGTGTTTAGTCAATCAACAAGGAAAATTATTGTATTGCGAAACGCTAAAACGCTAATGTATGAATGAATTGACCCTTCAAAAAGTCAAATTATGTTGCAGACAAATAAGCTGAAAATCAGTGAGTAAATAAATATTACATAATCCAAACAGAGCACATGTCAAATATAAAACCAAATTCTAAATTTTATTTCTTAAAGTGGCCATCATAGTCTAGATGAGATATTTGTTAAATCTGTAGGAAACATTCAAGCTTCCAGATATTTCTCGCGTGAGGTTTCATTGAAGATCGCGAACGTAAATCGAAGCGACCTTACATTTTCTCGTGCTTGAAACCGGATATTTCTACAACTTATTTTGACCCTATCATGACGTTAGCTAAGGTACCGGTACAAATTGTTCTTTGCCAATACAACAAAATTCAGCTGTCTAACTCCTAGTAGAAGTAATGTTACACTTGTAGTCAGCTGATGCATTGATTTGCAAATAAATAGAAACCTGCGAAATTCGTTATTGTTTGGCACCAGACTGTAGTTCATTGCTCTCTACATACCTGGACTCAGTCTGTGATTTCATTGTACACAGGTCTTTGTGTGATGTTTTGTTATGTATGTGCCCGCTTGTAGACGATCGGACACTCTAAAACGGAACTTTTAACCATCGATCAGAAGCGCACACCACCGCAAACCATGGGATCGTTAATCATCGATCGATAACTTGCAGTTGAGTCTGTTGGAAAGTAACGCGAATTTTGCTGGTCCTAACCAAACATCATAAAGTAATTTTTTTTATTTTATGCTGGTCTCTGTAAAAACAGCACACATTTTTGGTTGAATATTCTATAAATATAGCCCAATTTGGATATCATGTTAATGTTGGACAGACTATATTAAAGCTGGAGCCACAACCAACACATAACGTACGTACGTGTAAATGCAGAAACGGTGAGTGTGCATGCAAGCATCCACTTTACCACGTACATGACTGAGATGGTCAACATTCTACTCCTAATTAACGTACGCTAAGTCGAGGTTGTGAATCTAACTCAGCTTTATGCACCCGTAGGAACGTAAGACTAAATTTAAATTTTAAAATGTTTTTTTTTTTAAATATTTTCTCTTTCTGAAGTTATTTAGTATGTTTCGAACCGAAACTATCAAGCTCCACAATTAACAGCCGATAATGTGCAATACTAAAAACAAATCTTGGGCATATATAGACTTTATGCTGTAGTGAATACAATCCTGAAAACTTCACGCACGGCAGTACGTACGTTAAATAGGGTTGAGAATCTTACTTTAGACTTGTGAGAGGTTGCGGGCCAGTGTCAGTTGGCAGCAGTGGTCGGCCTGACCTAGTTGTAGCCGAATAAGCTGCACAATAGTGTGTGTGTGTGTGTGTATGTTTGTGTGTGTGCTTGTAATAATAGCTTCTTGGCGACAGCTGCTAGCACCAGGGGTTCCTTGGTCGTGTTAAACCCCTCGCCTTCAAACTCGCATTTACTTCTTCTTCTGCCGCAACCCAGCACTGGATTCGATTTAAAGAGACATTTTCGCTGCTACAGTTCTGCTAGGTCAACGAAGCCCAATCTTCTTCATGACTGTGGTAGGGTCCTCGAAAAACGTCGCTTTTAATCTTTACCAAACGTCAAGATATTTGATGACTTTTTCCCTAACCTCAGTTTTCAAATACTTTTTTTTTTTTTTAGACTTCAATGACCATATTTGGGAATTTCTTACCTCTTCTCGCTGATATTTCCACCACAGGCACAATAACACAAACGATACGAAAAGGGGACGATTCTTACGAGAAATATAATACACTAGGAATTATTCTCCATCTTATCTTTCTGTGTTATACTTCCGAAGAAATGTTCTGTTTTTGACAGAGCCATTTTAAATCCATATCAATTTTTGCGTTAGAGTTTTCCAGCATTATTACCAAGCCTAGCGTATAACGTAAGACTACACGTATTACTTATTGATAGTTATTATATATATATATTAATAAATTTTGTAATAATGCTACACCAGTCAATATGTGATGAAATTTCACTGTCATCCGAATAATATTCATTGTTCAATTTACTGTGTGTTTAAAAGGCTTATGCTATTTATAAACTGAAGTGAGGGTGATGAATCTGAAGTTAGGCCTATAACCAGACTTAAATGAAAACACTGTGTTATTTATTGCCCACGTCACTGAACAGTGTGTATAGTTTCAGCAGATAACATTTATGCTGCTAAACGTACGCAACGTCTGCAAAAAAATGGAATTAAAGAACGAAACAGTCTGTTCCCATTCAAAGTACTTAGTTAATCCTCAAGCATATTTTATCGTGAGCGAGAAAGAACTGTACAAATGTGAAACTTTTATTGGCCAGTAATATTTACGCAGTTAAATTGTAGGGTTAGCAGAGGTCAGGATGAGGCAAGGTACGCCTCTAAGGTCGCCCTTAGTGCTTTTGCGCTCCAATGATTCAGGCACGAATATTCGACCATCTCAAGGTCATTCTTCTCTGTTTGTACTGTTTTTGCAATAGTAATTTTTTATGCTTAAACGAGAGCAGATATCAAAACTCTGTTCGGCAGTTTTGTTTGAAATGGTTTTTGTTTGGACAGATAATTTCTCTGAGACAAGGAACTACACGGTTTCAACAAATACGTCAGTGTTAAAAAATTTCGTCAGTCACGTAGCTAAAACAGTACTATTTGCAGCCTTGAAAGAATTAGCCAACATGGTGAAAACATAAAAAATAATACTGTTACACAGATTTTTGATATCTGCTCTTGTTAATGCTTAAAAAATAATTACCGTGCAAACAGGGGTAAACAGAGGAACACCGAGTTTAAGATGATGACTGGCTCATCGTGTCTTTGAGTAATTGTGACATTATGTTTGAACATAAATATGTTCACACACTCAAATATTGCTGTAGTTTCGCTCACCCGATATTCGCGAATGGCTTAGACGTTATTCAGATGTTCCACGTCTACGAATATAGCAATAAAAGTGAACGAGGCTCTTACTTTACCAACGAACTCGTTTTTTAAGACAATTGGTTAGCCTCAAGTGGTACACAATTTTCGAAGGAAGTCCTTGGATGAAAAGTTGAGGAAGACTAAATCAGCTCATTAGATGATAAGAAATGTTCATCAACCTGAGATAAGAGATCCACATAAATGACATATTTTATAGACTATAGGAACAGTTATCAAGATTATGAAAAAAAAAACACTTGTTCAGAGAAATAAAACATACTATGTATACAGAGATGTAGAAAATACTTCACTTGGAACCTTTTAAATTAACACAGTAAAATAGCCTAAGCGTAATACTGGCCATTCCTCACGAGATTTCAGGAAGTACTAAATTATAATTCCGAACTAAACACAAGAGGATAGTTACACAAACATAATTAAAAATATTGTGTTATTTAAAATTTTGTTGACATTACGGGAAATACTTAGAAATATACAAATATGCCTTTATTTTTACAAATAATATATATGTATTTACAATTATATTCTAGTACATATCACAATCGTTTGAAGTGACACATAAATTTTTTTTCTGACAACCAGTTTCCAAGATGTATAAAAGTACACAGTATGCTGTAAAACGTGATATGCCTTCGAAGGTTATTTTGTTCGGCATAGAACAATCTGCTAGTAGAAATGTATTTCTCTAGTGACCCCAGGTTTTTGAAAAATTTAGAACACTCCAATGACCTGACACTTTCTTGTTACAGTGCATTGACTAATAAATGCTTCGACAAAATTGTTTACAAGCTTTTTCTTGTAAAAGTACGATTTTTTTACTGTGTCATGTATTTCATATAAAACATAAAAATTGACAGAGGTATTGAAATGCATCGTCGCCCCACAACAGCAACGCCGGCTCGTTTCATGTTAGAACAGAGACATGATTATCATAGTTGGTGAACATGACGTTAGCAGTCATATAAGTTATTATTAGGGGCCTGAAAAATTCGCTTTTTTTGGGCGCAAGCTAGACGTCAAACAATTATAAGTTTGTGTCACTTTCAAAATTGATCTTGGTACCTCGTGAATGGCGCTGAGTTAACAATAAAGAAGAAACTAACCGAGCGAGGTGGAGCAGTGATAAAACACTCACCTCGCATTCGGGAGGACACAGGTTCGATCCCCGGCTCCGGTCATCCTGATTTAGGTTTTCGAAGGATTTCCGAAATCACTCCAGCCGAATGCTGGGACGGTTCATTAAACAAGCCTTAGCCAAATCCTTTCCCCTTTTCACCCTTTGTTCCTCTACAAAGACCTTGCGCTGTTCGAGGGCACGCAAAATGTCGAATAAGTAAATTAAAAACTGAAGTAATTGCAGGTCCAATAATGTAGTTCCAATGTGTAAGCTAACAATCAAAGAACAGTTGTTGTCGGCTTGAGTTAACATATATTCTTGAAGGTTAGCCTACAGGTCAGGGAACGCGTGAATTTATCTGGTCTGTAGTTATGAATTGTTCTTTGGTAAAACCCATCTCCCTTCTAAGTTGGCACACATTGCACCTCGGATAAAATTCTGAAGTCCATTGTCAAGTTGGTATTGTGGCTCCACAGTGTTAAAGTGGCCTGGTCATTTGTCTCCATTGGCTTGGTGAATGAAATTAGTGTTTAATTGAAATAAAAGCGTCATGATACAACACAGACGGTGAAACTCTTGTCTTAACACAAAAAAAAACATGGTTTTTAAAAACCTCAGGGTTGAATGGGGGGAGGGGTTAAAATTGCTACGTAATTGGCAGCGTTAACATGCAAATTTTAACTTCGACGAACCATTATGAGAAAAATATGCAAGCTAGAATGGTTTCGATAGAGTTAACTGTACTCATAAGTGCCGTCTTCGTAACTAACACTATTTCATGAAAATATAAAATTATGATTTTATACCACATGCATACCCAGCAGTAGCCCGCCTGCCTCGCTGCTGCACTGCGTTACAGCAGGCTAGAAATGAGCGTTTATTTCCAAAAATAATACCTACACGTGATTACAATCCACTTACGAAAAGAAAACACATTTCACTATGTGATCTCGCCATCTGTGTTATTCGATGTAATTTTGTAATCAAACGTACTGTCCTGGCTCATGGGACCTGTGATATATAAATAAATAAAACTCAGCTATGAGATTACGGAGAGTTATACAGAACTAAATGGGACAGTTGCCGCCATATAATTGTTCATAACCGTGTTTTTTTATACATTTGGACGCGATAAAGCATAGAGTTTGATTCACTGGAAAGTTGAAAATAAAGAGTTATTGTACTCTTTTCATTAAGTTATCTTTAGAAATTACAGTATGGACATTTTTCAAAAGTCAATTTATGCTATCCTTCGAACTCAGTAAAGCAATTTAAATAAATGTATACAGACAGTCCTGTATTTTCATATATAATGTGTATGTACTTGGAAGAAATTCATGAACGTTGAGTGTATGAAATTTAAATCACACCTTCATGTTACACAATGACTCCAGTACAGAAAATGCCAAACAGGACATTCAGTAACCTTAAATTATAATGAAAATGTGGTTTAATTTTACCAAACCAAATGTAGGTTTAGTTACTTCACAGTTATTTTATACATGTTAAATATTGATTTTTAAACTTCTGTGGAGTTTTTAAATGTATATACATATTTAAAAAATCTCTTATAATTGGTAGTGTTGACTGACTGGAAAATTTAATTAAGCGTTGTATAAAAATGTGATTCTTATAAGAAGAAATAACCGTGAATTATTTTTAATTGTATCTATAAATTGGGCAATAAGTGATGAGACGATAAAACAATTGTTCTTAATGATAATTACTTTGCCAGTTACGTACAAAAGTCCGAATCTATTGTGTGATAACGGAACAATTGGTACTAAAGACTTATGTTTGGAAGCCTAGAACGTATGAAAGTTGAATGTGTTACAGTAAATGTCTGCTTGTATATAAACTGTCCATCATGCTATACATCCATAACGTAAACCTGAAACAAAATTTATTACAACATTTATACAATCAAAGATGACGGCGGAATTTTCCACCTTGACAGTGGCGCTAGTTAAGGGCCATATATACAGAATGAAATTTCCCGCGTTTGATACGTGACGACAGGAGGTCAATAAGATACAGACTGCCACAAAAGAAAATTGTAACTTCGCTCCTATTCGCTGCGCTCAGAGTTTTCATTTTACTTTTATTTTTCCTTCGGGACTTTAAGCGACCATCATACAACTGTATTTGTGGGAAGTTTGTAGTAAAGTTCAGTGCATGCTTCCAGTTCCAGTGTTGTTTTTTTACGCACCCGGGCGATATTTTTTAAGTTACAGACGTGTAGAAAAGCAGTTTTTTATCCATTTGAAGGGTCCTCAAAATCATCTACCACGTTGTGAACGTCGGGACATTTCTACATACCATAAGTTGCGAGGGGGGTTTGGGTTGGGTTGGGGGGGGGGTAATTGATATGTGGGGTGGCTTTGAGCCTTTGGTGTCCTTGGGAAACTTTTATACAATTTTATTTACTGTTATTGTCAACTGTGAGTAAATATTAATTAAGTCATGTGGATATTTATTTTCTTATTCGTTATTTCTCGCAAGTAAATTTATTTATACTGGGCTTCCATACACGCGAAAAATAATTTTCTTCCCAAAGACAATTAACGTGACGAGAGTGACCCCCCGCTGAAGGTAACGTTTTTATAGAAAGGATTTAATAAATAATTTGTGAGTAATATTTTTATGTAAAATACATTCCATTTTAAAATATATATTTTAGATTTCTTGTATTAAAAATATAGATAACATTTTTTTCCAGTCGACAGTATTATTTCAGAAATTTTATTTAGAACACTTTTTGTTTGATGTAAATATTTTTTAATTGATTCTTGAGGAGTAATTATTTTAAAGACTTATATCCCTGCAGGCTCTAAAGGCAGAGATCTAAAGCTATAACAATTATACTCTCCTCAAGTATGTGTTAACTTTAAGCAAAGGAGAATGTTTATTCTTCTCTCTGTCTTAAGAACTAATTTTTTATTACAATTTTGGCAAAAACTTAACTACGTGGTTTGGTTGACGAGCGAGGCGGCTCAGTGGTTGCATACACTGTAAATTGTTATCTAAAATCTACAAGGAATATCTTTGTACTTTTAGACACATTTATAACTGATCCGGGATTTCGTCTTTTAAATTATTTATTTTTAAAATTGCAAGGAATTTTCTTTGTTAAAATACTTACGAAGTTTTCGTGGTCAATCAAAATAATTAGTTTTGAGGAAATTATACTTACATACATTGCCTCGGGTACACATTTTCTTGGAATAAAATTAATATTCATATAAATGACATTTTACAAAATATAGATAATTTCCTAAATTAAAATATTTTAAAATGTAAAGAAATTTAAACATACACATGATGATTTGTAAGACTGTTGTGTAGTACGTGGTTGATAATCTGAACGAAATAGGTTTGATTCACGCTGTCAGCACTAATGATCTTTACTCACAAAATTACATGTTAACTGTTATTGTCGAAGTAACATAATTTTCATTATCAGAATAAAATAGATGATTCAATAAAATTTTTTTCCCACTGCACATACAAACACAAGGCTACGCCTTGTAATTTTATTAACAAATAATACGAAATTTTTGCAAGAAAACGTTTTGTGGTTTTATAAAGAATGCATCTGGGTTTCTAAGGGTTTTCTGTTTAAAATAATCAAACAAATGGGATTTTATTGACTTACGTTCGTGCAGGCCTGGGTTAAATTCATGGTAAAGCCTTCCTTGTTTCTTATTTTCAGGTCTCTTTCGAATACACTTCAAGTAAATTATTGTATGGTTCAATTATATCATCCGTGGCCGCTTCCCGTTCAGTTTCTGGTTATATAAACCATAGGTTTCGTCTGTAATGTCCTCAGTATCAATAAGACGTGAAGCCTTAAGGGTGTTCAAGTGCGATAAAATCATAATTTTATGGTTTTGTGAAATAGTGCGACAAAGTCAAAATTTGCTTGTTTTGCTGCCATGCAAGTAGTGAAAACAAACTGAACTACTTAAATAAAATAATTCTCTGTGGTATTACATTCCATGAGCTTTACAATAAAGTATTTAAAGGAACATTATGTAATTTTGAAATTAAAAAAACCGCAAAAGTAAAAGAAAAAGTTGAAATATCAGCAATTTTTTAGATGCAAAAGTAGTTCACGGGATTAAAAAAAAAAAGTTTAGTTACGTAGCCCGTGGCATGTTATTTCACAGTGAATTATTTCACTTACCCAAGTCAATTGGTTTTCACTATTTGCTTAGCAGCGGAACATAACGATTTTGACTGTGACGCATCGTTATGAGAAAACGATGCGAGTTAAAATTGTTTCGTACGAGGAAACTGTATTCACAATTATCGTCTACAAAACTAACACTGTTTTATATAAATATAAAATTATGATTTTATCGCACTTGAACACCCTTAATACCTAAATACTCCCTTAGGACAAAGTTACGTGACATTGCGTATGTGGCTTAGAGTACCTTATAAGTTTGAGGAGGTCTGAAAAGTCTTCGCTTAGCATTCAGACGTAGGGCACCAAATTTTCGTCGAAATATTAAACCACTCATGGGACCGACTAACGTCTATCTTATATTGAACTTTTATTTATTATTATATGCGATTGAGCAAGTTACATTTTTTTTAACCAGGAGTCCAAAGCAATCTAATAAAAACTTAACGTTGAGATTATGAGTCTGACATTTCATTGTTCTAAACTTAATGATATTATACGTCCAGACTGAAAAAGTGATGGATTTCTTTCAAAAATAGGTTACCTGGTTTAGTAAAACTCTTCAGAATTTTAGTATAATTCACTGCAAATCTATGTCTGTCAGTTTTCACCTATTGAATGCGGAATGGATTAATTTTTCATTTATTCATGTTTATAGGAGATTCAAGACGACATAGGAACATAGTCTTAGAAATTATAGACTGTATGAGATCTAAGATAATATATAAAAAATTTTCTTTCTAATTATAAAGTCCTTTTGTTTCTAATCACAGGGTATGTTTAGAAATTGTAAGGACATTTCGAGTTACTTAGACAAGAAAACTTATAATAGACGCCAGTTGGCCTACGTCTCTAGAATTGACAACATAAACGCATTTAGCTAAACATGGCAGAAAGGAAAACGCTTATGATAAACATGACTAGTAAATGTACATAGATATAAGAGACGTTGACCAAAATTAACAAAATTGGGTTTTTTGGCAACAATGATCCTAAGACATAGGTTTAATAACCAAAACCCATACTTTACAGCCTTTGATTTATATTTCTGGACTCAAATGTTTCTCAAAACCTCGAAAAAAATTATACAAGGATGAAAATACACTAATAAATATAAAATACTTATTCATTCCGTACATAATATTGCAAACACGCGTGAGTCTTGCTTATTGAAGATGAAACATTTGTTACAAAATTTAAGTTACTGATCTAACCTCGCACAAACCCGAATAAGGCAAATTTTTCGCGTTCGTGATACGGCATATCGAGTAAATTATAAAGTAAAATTTTTTTTGTAATTATTGAGCATAAAGAGAGAAACTATGGCCGTTAATAAAGAGCAAAAATGGCGCCCAAGTTTAAGATCACCGATGGCTCCACCATCGAATTCCCGGGCCGAAATGAACCAAAACTTATTACTGTAACTGGATGATGCTGTAATTGCCACAAAAATTGAAACTTCTCGCAACTTTTATAGTATCAGATAACATGATAATGCACGAGCGGTGAGCAATATTTAACCTGGAAGTTATTCTCTGTTTCCTATTTTTTTCAGATACAACAGCACGCGGTAACGGGCGCAACATTAAATGTCACCACTGTATAGTTAGTTCAACTGGTGATACTCCAGCATCACAATGCGTGATATTTATTTGCCTAATCCAGTACATATAGCGAAAGTGAAAAGGGACTTTCTGAACACAGGTAAGGTAAGATAAGTGGACTGTATGTCTCGTCATTTGAGACAGTTTGCACAATTTGGTACGACAGGAACTGGGAGAGAAATCGGCCATGGCCTTTGTAAAAGAACCATCCCAGCTGCTGAACTGAGGAAAGCGCAGGGACGCTTCATTCCTTGGCGTAAAAAAATGCAAATGAAATCGTTTCGGAAACTGAACAGTAGAAAGGTTTGTGATCATTTGGGAGATAATGTAACTGTATGGAAGGTTTCAGTCATTTACATCCACAAAAGCTGAATGTTTCCATTGATCTTCATCCAAATCTGTAGTTTTCCGGATGAGCCGTGAAATTTCAGTCTGCTCATATGCTCGATCATGGCTATTCGTAATTTTGCTACCTCAGTACCAAGATAACGTCAAATGCTCACAAGAGTGTGCACTTTAGAAGCCTTAATGGTTTGTTTCGCATTCAGATAAATAAGGTTGATTCAAGTACACGTTGGAAAGAAAATGTGTTTCTTATGGGAGAGTTTGGCAGAGGGAAGTTTTCTGCTGCTAGTTTTGCTGATATTGTCAAGGGATCAGAAAAATACGAAAATATAGTAAAATTAAATTTATATAGGCTGGAAATGATGGAAGTCATTAACCTTAATTATAAAGTTAATATAAACTAATTTCGCGTTTTAAATTATTATCTTTATGTAACTCAAAATTCAGGAAAGCTCTGCGATTGGTCAATTTGCACCCATAACCGATACCAGCGCTCAAGCGGCAGAAATTTTCCCTGTAACAAACTTTTAACATTGATCTTTTTAACCTGTAGAAGAATTAACCTCACAGATAAACGATATCTTCGCTCTAAATCAGAAATAGTGAATGTTCACTAATATTCCGGTGGTGTTCACACATTCCGGAATGAGCAGTTTCAACGAATTAAATAAGTGATAAAGTACTGGCAAATCAACGAATATTCACTTTTTGCGATTTATAGAGCCAACATTCAAAATGTTAGTCAGTAAATAAACAGTGATTTTCGAGTGGTTCTATTGTTGTCTCAATTATTTGGAACTGCTCCATGCGGAATGTGCGAAATCCACTGGAATGTTAGTGAATATTTGCTAATAACGGTTTTGGCAAGGAAATTTTCTTCAGTTATTAGTCAAAATGTGGCAGTGTAACTAATAGAGCAGTGCATTAATATTATAAATATTTTCTTGAAACAATAGTATTCAAAAGTGTTAACCGTGGACAGCTTATAATTAATCAGAAAATTGTCCTTTTCGAAATGTGAAAAGTAATATGAAAATTGTGGCAATTTTGAGGCAGTAGGTGGAAAGATAGATTTTAATTTAATTAAGAAAATTTAAAACGTGGCACGTCTGAAGTATTTTAACTAACATCTATTAATTCTGACAGGTGTAAGGTGTGAAGAAACTGTCAGTAATAGAAACTCTTTCGACTGTGCTTCAGTGCATGTATTACTTACATGAAGTTTTATAGCAACATATTGTGAGGTACAAGACTTGAGAACTCTCGGTGAAGACCGGTGAACGTTCTATAATAAACTACCGGCTTGGCAAGGGATCAGCTAACTATACATTTACGTATCACGAGCTGTTCTCTAGACGTGCCTGGATAAAAAATTCAGAAAATAAGTGGGCTTTTAAGTCGAAAGTGTGAAAAATATCGCTCGTTAGTACAATGTTTTAAACGTTCTTGAAAAAGAAGTCCTTGACATTCTACATTTGGCAACCGGTGTGACACACACTTCGGTACTTGTCAGCGACTTCTGCTTATTTTCGAACAACGTCGTTAGTTTTTATTTTTTATTTTTTTTTTTTTTAGCTCACGGACGTGGTATATTTTTAAGTCGTCCAGATGGCGGTCGCACAGAGAGCTCTGAAAGCAACGTCCAGGCAGTTATTGCGAGAGTTATTGCTTCTAGCGGCGTAAGATGGAAGGGCGGAGCGCTGGTTAACGACATTTCCGCGTCTAGTTGTAAAGACGCTTCCGTGCCGTCATCTTGTGTAGCGGAAATCCGGCACACGTTGGATTTTCCCGGGAATATAGAATCTATACGATCTCAAATACAACAACCGGCCTTGTAAGTGTAACTTGAGAAGAAAACTAAAATGCATTTCCGCGCTGAAGGCATCTACTTCAATCATCTAGCGTGTGACATTAATTACATCTCCTCAAAAGAATAACAATGCCATCGAAGTGAAGCAGTGGTAAAAAAATCGTCTCGCAAAAGGGTTAGGACACAGGTTCGATCCTCGGCTCCGGTGATTTTGGTTTTCCAGGGTTGATATCACCCCAGGTCGAAGATGGAGTAGTTAACCGAAAGGAATTGTTGGGCCATTACCGCACGGGCGTATAGGAGTAATGCGAGCGTGCATGCTGCAAATAAATTTCCCGTGGTTTTATGGTACGTACACCGTTAAAAGTATACTAGGAAGTACATGAGTATGGAAAATTCTCGCCTTATTTGGGAATGAAACCATTTGGTATGATAAATTCCCACACCACGTAAAGAATAATTACTAACTTTCCATGTATAGGATCACAGTTCGCGCCACCTTAGTTGGCGCGTAGCAGCTATCGATAAGGTGACATTCCGGGTATTTGAACATCAGGCTACGGAATAAACACTTAGTAAACCCAGGAAAGAATATTCTGACCCAAAATGCATTAAAATCATTCTAATGCGAAATAATTGCTTCTTAAATGGAAGAGATTTCCCATTCGGTATCCGCCAACTAAGGTGGTACACGCAGTACCAAACGAGTTCCTAAATACACAACCTGTTTGATTTTATCTCAATTTCAGAAGTGTACGTCCACCAACACCATCAAGGCGTTAAACGACACGTTAAAGGTCCAATAAATAAAATTGTATACATGAGAACTCCCATAAAATTTTACTTTAGCTGTCTTAAAATAAGCAACGACAATACCGATTATGGAAATGTAATGGTAAAGTTATCAACCATTTTATGCTTATTTTACAATAGCTTCGTATGTAGGATGCAGGTAAATGTTAAAGTTTAATCATTTTGGGATGCCGCTGTTTACATTTCGTACCTACCTGGGTAGAAGCCCTTCATGTCTGTAATGTTATTACTTGCTGTGAACGTACCATAATACGAGGTGACACGCGAAAGGAAAAAAAAAGGCATTAAGTTGTGGTATCTTTAAGTAAAATTTATAACACGTGATATATTTCTAAGTAATGGTACACATGATATAACGTAAATTTTTGGTCCTAATTGCTGTCACGTATAAAAACCAATAACTTTTATTTGCAAAAGTCACAGGGTTTGTGGTATAAATAAGTGGCGGAAGGAGAATGCACGATACATGGTACGATGACGTTCTGAGAGATTGAACTCTTGAGCGGATATTTTTTGTGCGAGTATAGTCGTGATGGGAGGCGAGCAATCTTGCCACTACACCACAGTGATCCAACGAATACTTCACAAGAATTAATTCTCTCTCGGCAACGAGTATATTTACTAGTCTTTCAAAAACGCCACTTCTAGTTAGCGATATGTAAATAGGCACAAATTGTAGCGCTATAGAAGCAAAGGCATATTGATATGCTAAAAGCCAAGGGGTAACGGAGTACTTTCCACTTAACGTTTACCCTGCATGCGAAAAAAAATTACTGATTTCGCTGTCATGCATTCACGTTTACGCTACTCTTCACAGTCAAACGCAAAAAAAAAAAAAAAAAAAAAAAAAAAAAAAAAAAAAAAAAAAAAAAAAAAAAAAAAAAAAAAAAAAAAAAAAAAAAAAAAAAAAAAAAAGCACACCGATTGCCATATTTGAAACAATAGTTGTGGAGTATACAAATAATTTTAAAAATAAATAAGTAACAAATAAATAAATAGGAAAGGCTACTCTTAGTAGAATAAAGTAATATCATGGTTGCTTGAAGAAAAAAATAAATAGTAGTTGTGATTATTGTCAGTGACGTTATATTCATATATTATACATATAGTTTACTGTAACGCATGTTACAGATATTTCCCTCAAAATTTCACGAATACAGTCTTATTAAATGAACTACTTCCATCGATGTATCGTTTTCGTAATATTTGATAATCAGCGTCTTAGAGAAACTAACCATTTTAATAGACGTCCGCCATTGCAATAAAACGAAATCCGGTATTAGCTGTTGTACATTGCTTTCCATAATTGTACGTATACAGAATGTTCTGTTGACAGCAATTAATTATGTATTTCCATTTCGCTTTACTATTGGTTTCCAGCGAATCAACCACATTCGCTCGCATGGGTATATGTTCATGAATATTGTTCACTTTACAATGCCACACTTGTTACCTTTGAAAGATTCTTGCAAACGGGTGTAAATGATGCATTCATTCATTTCCGTGCTATGTCGTATAAGAAAACCAAGGGTGAATCAAAATAAACAGGAAAAAAACAAGCTGAATTGTCTGTAGCCAACACATGCATAAATAATAAATCTTCTTGGAATTATTTTAGGATTAATAATGTATATGTGTATTGACGACAGCAAATTTAGCCTTTCCTGTCTATTTTTTTTGGATTCCCTTGGTTTATAGAGACGACATGCAATGATGTATGTTCATAATATTTAAATTAACCACCCCTTCTGTGATACTCGTTAAAAAATCACCTACAGCCTCACATAGAGAAAAATGTTTGGAAAATAAACCATATAAATATACGTTCGTTTATGGCGATACAATTATGTGATTAATCCAACGAAATTCTTTGTTGCATAAAAAATATACAAAAGGCATTAATTATTGGTTTTATAATTTTAAAAAATGTATATTCCACAGGACGAAATTGATTGTTAACCCCTTTAATGTCGGGTTTTTGTGTAATGTTTGCGAAAATTATTTATTATTTTTTAATGCATTCAACAATAAATACTGGTTTTTATGGAATTTAATATTGCGTCAAAATATTAAAAAATAAATTTGAATATTTCTTTTCTTTTTAATATTCTTAAAATTTTTTTCTACTGATTTATAACCCAAGATGTCTCGGGAAAATTCCTGAATGAAGATAACTGAATCTGCTAGGCAACAAAATATTTGTTTGTTTCGGCTGTTGGACGCCTGTTTGGCCACTATATGCGGTTCACATTAAAGTGAGCACTTCTCAAATTTATAATAATAATAATAATAATAATAATAAAATATGTTTGTTGTGGTTATGCAAGTAAAGTTTTGAGAGTTGTAACGTGTTTACACTAGTTTTTAGTTGACTGGATTTATTTGCTTAGACATACTCCATTGCGAAATAAATGACTGTCACAAGAAAACTAAAAATAAAAATAAGACAAGAAAGCATAAATAAGCAGAGTATGCTTTAGATCCTTGTTTTATCTGACCAGATTCCAGTTTTGGAATTTCATGTTGTGTATGTATCATGAGGACTAAAGCATACTCTGCTTAATTATGTTTTCTTGTCTTATTTTTATTTTTAGTTTTCTTGTGACAGTCATTTATATCACAATGGAGTATGTCCAAGCAAATAAATCCAGTCATGCACTCCCATTGCACAGTTCTTTCAAAGATCATAGTTTTTAGTTGCATGGAAGTTTTAAGTTTTCGTATTTAAAAGGTTGAAGATAGAGGCATAATGGCACACAGGAAATTGTAAGTAATGTTCAGTTTATCATAAATAACCTATACAATATTGTGTACATATGGCTGACAGTAGCTTACACTTTTCTCTGACTGAAATAGAAATTCGTGTGCCGGTGACACAGAAAATTTTTCCGCAGTGCATATCTCAGCAGTTAAAAATATCGTCATGACACGTGCTCTGTCAGTACCTCCTTCTCTCCAGCTGGACAAGTGCCCGAGATGCTAAACGTGCGCGCGTCTTCCCTCGAGAAGAAGGTTTGAAAACTCGTCGCGCCAAATTTCCTGCCGTCGGCGTACACCACAGCAATCTGTCATGGCGGCTGGACATGCGCCAGACAGGCGGACGCTTCATTAGGCACGAAATAACACTGCTTCTCAGGCCGAACAGCTTAAAAATAATACCCCTTCTCTAAAGAAACAACCCCAACGATTTTAGTGGACTACGGAGCTAAATTTGACTTCATTTTTCAAAAAGCTTCAGACACATGAATTTCATAACTCATTAGAAAGGCGTGGAAATAGGATTATTACTGGAATGTTTCCGTACGCGCTGTTTTTAAATGTACACTTTTAAAGTCGTGATTCGTTTACAGGATCTAATATGGTTCTAATTTGAAAGTGTTTTGTACAACCCAATACATATGACGATTTGTTGTTAATTGACTTCAACGACGTTTCTTATATAATTAATTACTTTAGTACTGCTAATTTAGCGTTATTTTCTGACAACAGACTAGACTGCAAGCTCCTGTTAGCTCACACAGTGTGGCCTGCAATGTTATGGGTAGGGCTAGGAAAAATTCGTGAGTTCAGTGACCTGCATGCTAGAATCCTATGTCCTATGCATACTCAAGCCCCGTTTATTCGTTCATTGTCTGCTGTCTGAATGAGTAGCAGGTAATTAACATATTGTAGAGCTTCGATATACACAGGATAATGGATTCTAACATGATGGTCGTTGAACTCGCAAAATATTCCTAGCCCTAGTTAAGGGTTTCAGCAAGGAATACAAGTAAACCAGCCTGAGGCTGAATTTGTACGTTATAAAATAAAATAAAATAAAATAAAATAAAATAAAATAAATACTTGAGCACATAATTGGAAGTTCAGTATGGTAGAGTGACCTGTCCCATATGAAGAAGTCAGATACGTAAACAACACCGCATAAAAACTGGTGACCAGTCAAATCACGGAATGTGCTCGAATATATACAATCAATGGAGAATAGTTACAGTAGATTGTTAGCAAATAACAGCGTGAATTTTGTATGTTTATAGTGATTACATTGTGTTTTAGGTTTTCATTTTGTTTTATACATGAAAACTGCCCTACTTACACTACTTTCTGTTAATCAAAACCGCCTTAAATAATACAGGACGTGCAGAATGAATATTACTCTGTTTTCTGTTCTCTGAGTGCTTCATCTGACTTGTATCACTACATAAGACATTTTCTCGCTAGCAATCATGAAGGCCTCGTAACTCTTGCCACGAATATCAATGCTGGATTTCGTTTTAGTCCAATTCTTGGAGACTTTAAACAGCGATAGTCAAAAGAAACTTGTTGGGCAGTGTGACAGTAGCAATAAAAACAACCCTCGTAAAGTCCAGGAGAATACTTTTTTCAAGTTAAAATTTTTCGGGTGACACACCTGTGAACTACCATTTCCCATTTCCTCACAGTTAAAAATACATAAATATAAATAAAGACATATATTTGATAAGATGATATTGAAAATTTGCGATATTAATATTTACAATTATCAATGGTCACGTAAGATTTTAAAGAGAAAAATACAGTTAAAATATTATATTCCGAAACATCACACACAGTGAACGTTTGACCACATGGTATGCCATGATAAAGGACACGTTAGGGCATCGGAACACGTAATTCGGAACCGCTGCACTGGGATGGGCGATTCACAAAGTAAAATATGCCAATTGTGCCCCTGCGACAGACACGCTTGTCAGTGCATCACACTCAAACGGCTCAAGTCAGTGTTAGACGACGTCTAACAAATTAAGCAACATTTCTGAGTACCGAGTCAGTATACAGGGGTGCGGACACCAATGCAATCAGGACAGTCTGTTATGTATACATGGTTTCGTGGGTAAGTGGCATTATTTTATCTTGTTTGTTTATGTTATTAATAGATATTTCCCGCGACTTCCTTCGCGTGATTTTCAATTTAATGCCTACTTGAGTCTTGCAAATGTTCAGTCAAATTTCTTACCAATACGTAATTTATAATATGATTTCAATAAATAATCCTCCCCGAAAATTAATAACAGCTTCTGATATACACTTTTCGGCACTTAAAAGTTTATATAAATAATAATACTATTACTGAAAATAACATAAAAGTGATACATTACGGTAAAAATGTATATTTTAACATCTTTTCTGTAACCAAAAATTTTAAAAATTATAAATGATGCAAAACGATGCCAAAAGTCAGTGAACACACTTTTGGAATATTTTTGAAAAATAAATATTTATCACCGAATTGTTCGGTGCACCGTTCTGCCCCTGTGCCAAGTCTTGCTTAGCTATTTTGCCATAAACCTCTGCGGACGCACGCACACAACTTAACCAAAATTTCATCGCAATCGGATGAAGGTATAGAAACGCATACGTTACTACGTCTCAGACAGCCATTAATGTTTATACATGTAGGTCTCTCAGGACCACGTGTGCGGTGTAATATGACCAATTTTACAGTGCAAGTGAAATGTCAACACAACGTATAAAATAGTACCAAGAAATTTATATACCTTGTTAGACTGCGTTCTAAACCATATCCAGTAACTTTGAATGATTTACCAATGGCTAGGGACACCAGTTTTTGGCTAAACAGTTTTTGCCGCAGTTCGTTGCATATCTGCAGCTCTGCTTAGTAATTATTGGCAGCGTGTCTTTGTTCAGAGACGTCTTACATTTCACCGCGCCAATCGGTATAAGATGATTGTGACACCGCATGTCTGTGATTTGCGGGTAGATCCCCAGGCGTGCGAGAGTTAAAACCATTCAATCAGTGACGTGAATACAAGCCAAAGTGATATGGATTTCAACCAGTCACGAACATTTTTCGCGAAATACAGGTGTCTCTACCAATGGGATTTATTTTATTTGTGACACAAATCCTAGCTGCAGTCCAGTCTGATACCCCCACCAACATAAAAGCCTGGTATGGAGAGTGTACCGGCAGTAATAGAGTACCAAAGTCTGAGAGTGAACGTTTGACTGGGCGCCTGTTAGCGTCTGCCAAGCTGTGAATGATGTTCTGAAATGAAGCCATTAAGTGAATAAGAAACAGAATGCGAAGTGTAAAGAGGAAACAGGTCTATCCGCCATTTTTATACGTGCAAAATTCGTAGGACGACTCTGCGGGGAATCGAACCATGTGGAAGGTGAGAGCTCTAATCACTGAACCATAAGTAAATATGGAAATTATGGGGAAGATTGTTGAGAGATGTTCTTGGATTCCTCTCCAATCGTCAGTCGCTGTCACGGAGTGCCTTGCCGTAAAAAATGAGTTGTATAGAAACGTTTATCTACAGAAAACAAGTCGGTCAGCCAAGTGATGGGGATCAGGGACCTAGGTGACTGCCAGGTGGAAGGGACTTCCCGACAGGTGGCTTGTCCGAATACCTAGCTTGCTTCCAGGGTTGAATTTTACACCGACGCGGGTGTGCGGTGAAACAACACTTCGCTTTATTTTAATATTTCTTAATTTTAGTCCTCCGCTCACGGAGTGGCTATTTTCTGGCGCGTTATCGGGGCTCGGATCCGGGCGACGGTCGCCCTGCGTGCCAGAAGGGGCTTATTAAGTCTCGCTGGACACGGGCTGGCTGCGAGCCCGGCCGCCACTAGCGACATCGCGCGGTCGGCGCTCGAACTACGTCCACGGGTGGCAGCAACAGCGCTTTGGAGGGGATAGAGGGGGGAGTGAGAGAAACAGAAGTGGGGATAGAGAGGGGAGGAAGCAAGGAATGTATCCCCAGACACGAAACGGGAAGGAAGTTATTTTTGGAACCGGCGGTGGCAGTGCGAAAAATGCAGAGCGGTTCTTTGGACCATGGCTGAGTCACCTAACACTCTGGATCTTCCCCCTCTCCCCCACATCAACATACTTTCAGCAAGTGGGGTCAGAAAGTCTTACTAGCTGTCCGAATGCACGCCAAATGGATTCCTTGGCGCGTGAATCATCCAAAGGTGGATAGCAGTGTGGGCTACTCTCCAAAAGCACAATTTGGCTGAAGGCATAATGAGCCATGGTTTGGTATCAAGAAAGCTATTTCGCACAAAATGAACTCGCCCACTTAAATTCCATGTCACGCTGGATCTTATGTTAGACAGATTATGAATTCCTCTCTCTGGCCAGGTGCACTGAAACACTGTTCTGGCTGTCTGCCGAAAATTTTCCGTATTTACCGTTGCACTTGTTGCACCAACCCTTACTCAAAATAATTTTCAATTAAGAACTTGTGAGGAATACATTTTTCACTGATGTTCCCATTAAGATTTTTTTTATTTGCTTACATGTTCAGGTCACAAACTACCTAATAAAATGTAAACTACTTGGAGATCCTGAGCTTTGGATGGGTATCAGACTCCAAAAGGTTTGATATTTTAAGTACGAAACATTAATTTATATAAAACTGCTCAAGAACACAAACATTATATCTTCAAGAATAAAAAAATAACTTGTATCTAACTTTTAAGTTATGTAAATGATCACTGTGATTGTGATCAGTTTATAAAATTTGTCAGGTCCTTTTTTTAAAGTCACCACTGAGTATCTTCAAAATGCTTAAAACCAAAGAGAGATTGACTTAATAATAAAACTAAAAAAGAAATATTAGCATATCTGATAATAGGGTCTACACGTGCATGTAATTCCCTCGCAATTTTATGAAACGACCTGGTGTAGACTTCTTAGATAAATAGTAGTCCCATATGTAGTGAAATTCGCACTACGGAAGCGAGTTTGCTAAAGTTCTTTAGTTTCCCTAATTGCCATTGGCATGGAGAAATTTCATAGCTAATGATGCGAGTGATCATCGGATTAATTGGCTGTTACTTTAACTGACTAGATAAATCCGAGCTCAGTGCATCCGACAATGCTTTTATTTTAAATATATGACTACCGTACACTGAGACACTATTTAAGTGTAAACATATTGTATCTTAACACTATCGACGACAATTTGTCAAGGTATATTAGCAATCTCAACTGTAATGTGAAATATTAAACGATTTAAGCAAAAAATGCAATTCTTTAAACGAAATTTTGCTTAGAATTAAATATGTTAGTATTTACACACGCTTAACAGAACATATATGAAGTGAAAACATAACGCAATTGCTACCACGTCTGGCATAAAGTGACGAAATTTCAGCATGCAAGGTCTACAGTGATATTGGTAATGCACAAAAATAAGGATAATCATAACTCAAATTCGTATTTAAATAGCTAAAGATTGTGGGATTAAATACGTTAGGAAAACATTTTTCAATGATGTATTTTCAATAAATAATAAATTTCTTATTAAAATTAGTACCCGTACTTTATAATGAATAAGGGTATATAATATGAGGAAAGGAATAGCAAGCGACGTTTTTCCCTTTTATTAGTTGATTACAGTATGGTAGGATATTTCGATGGAGGATTGATTGTAAGGTATTTCGATAAAACCAGGGTGAATGAAAATGATAAGAGGCTAGTTGATGATGGCATAAAACCGGAATTTATTACAGATTACACCCTCTTCCAACACAAGGGCGGAATTCTCGAAGATTCGCAAATTATATATATGAGTATGGCAAGAAGAAATAGGCTACTATTAGGCGATACAAATGTATAAAGACAACACGAGTGAGAAAGAACTGATGAGAAAACTTTCCAAACCCATGTTCACTTCACCGAGCGAGGTGGCACAACGGTAACACGTTGGACTCGCATTCGAGGGGAACCCGGGTTCGACCCCCACCTCCGGCATCCTGATTTCGGTTTTCCATGGTTTACAGAAATCACTCCAAGGGAACGCTGGGATGATTCCTTAACAAAGACCATGGTCAACTCTTCTCCCAGCTCCTGTCATTGTACCAAGTTGTGTCACTGTCTATAATGACCTTGCTGTCGACTAGACACAAAGTCCACTCACCTCACCTGTCCACCTTATCCAATTTTACAGGAAAGCGAGGAAGCAGATACGTCGGGATACCAACGAAAATGAAATACGGCAGGTATACTAGTACTCGTCATTTCAACTGTCAAATTAGGGTAATCATAAATTTGTCGGAGGCAGCCTTTCGTAACTCTACGCCTTTTAGCAGCTGACGTGCGCTTGTTAAAAATGCACAGATTCAGTGGAGTGGAATCTGTCCGAATTGTAATGAAAATATGAATTTTCGTCTGATTCCTGTAAGGCAATGTAATTTTTTGATTAAATCTGACTATATATTCGTGTGTAACTCACAACCGTATATCGAAAATATGTTTTACTAATTTTTGGATTTTTAGTGACTTGTCTGGTTTTGAAATTTTTCTCCTCATATTTTAATGTAAAAAAATGGGTGCCAACCTTAGAACCTTTAGAAAGCGAAAAAGTGTTGTGCGGCTGTATCAAATTGACTTCGGAACAAAATTAATGTACAGAAGAAAACAGCCGTACAGCAACACAAGAACATGTAAAGGAAAGTGTAATAGAATCAGCAAGAAAAGCTTTCCATAAATACAAATTATGTAAAATACCGTCACACATTCAAGAAGATGTGATGTAGAAAAACAAAAAAGGATCTACGTATAATTATGACTGCCGAGACACTAAAACCAGTCAAAATGAGGGCGTAAATGGAAATGAACACTGAGTTAGAATAAGTGTAGTTATTAATAAAAAAGGATGTTAAGGATATTATATACCTGTAGTCACCTGCAATGTTATACACGAGATGAGAAGTAAATATTGATGCATATGTAAATTACACAATAAGCTGAACTATTGTCAATCGTTGCAGAAAATTTGTTACAAAAACTATTTAGAAGGAGGAGGAATATTACCGTACGTAAATAACATAATATAAATAGTCATACTTAGATAAAATTTAATACATATCATGATCCATGAAATACGCGAATGTATCTTTTCAAGGGGACATGCATGTGGGAAAAAATTGGCAGCCTGGAAGTGGCAGCATACTCTACAACAAATTATAAGCAAATGTGTATACTTATATTTATATAACACTGTGAGTGATTCACCAAAGTGTATTTTTAACTGGTCCGTAAAGTGAACATAGTTGGAGTAATGTCTTCACGAAAATTTGCAGATAACTAATGATCAAAATTATTGTTAAAAACCAAAATAGTTAATGGAATTCTTGATTAAAAAATTATTTTGAGGTAATAAAAATTTAATAATATTGTTACTTCCATTAGGCTTTAAAGTTACATTCCTTGAATTATAAAATTTAAAAGCGTTGATAATAAATTGCAACTCAACTCTGAAGTGCCTAAATCAAGAATTATTTTAAACACTTTATTTGAAAGACTTGATATTAATGTCGGTGTTAGGGGTAGTCTAACTACCGCTATATTCACTTATCACTTAACGGAAATACTATATATATAGAAACACATGCTCTCCTGACTCATAATGTATTGATGTGTACGACTACGAGAAACTATGCACAAAATACAGAATAAGTAAATGACATTCCGGCAGCAGAAAGGTTATTATCCAGTTTGTTGAGCAAAACAGTTTAAAAAATCATGTGTGGAGAAAAAGAGAGATTTTTTGTCATTGATTATAATGTCTGATTTTGCATCAGACAAAAAGTAACGAAATGTATAAAATAGCGTTTAATGCCTATTGTAACGTTGCAAAGATAAACGTTATTGCAGTAAATGAGACAGGATGATTTAAAAACGTATTAATGTGGTCAAAATGTAATAGAAATAAAAAAAATCAGAAAAAGGAAACAATATAACCTGGCACATTCTGGTAAGAAAAGTTCTAAAAATACGGCTGTTGATTGCCAGCTTTTTAGTTTATCGTACGCTTAGAGTGAGTACCGTGTGATTGGTACAGTAAATGTTCAGACGTGGGAACAATTTGAGACGAAGCTCTCATCTAATTCCACTTCGGGGAAGACAGAATAATAATTTCGCAAGTTAAAAAGAGCTTCGCGTACATGTAGATAGAGCTGAATGTCAAGGAAATCAATAAGGGATTGATTGTAAAATAATTTACAGCAATAAGAGTGTCTGCTAGTGTATCGAAAAGTGTACAATTGCGATTATAATACGTGATGTAGATAACAACTTCGGAACTCTATTAGGAAAAATAGCAGTTAGGTTACCACATCAGTTGATACAGAAACAGTATTACAAATACAATTTTTCATAGTTTCGTGGAAATGCATTGTTAAATGGGGCTGATGTGTCGTCAAAAAATGTAGGTTTGGGATTAAACGTGAACGTTGGACATGGACAACAATATTTCGAGTTTATAAGGCAGAATAATTTTTGAAATTAATTTAAAGAATATGGAAGTTGATGAAGATAACGCACTGTTAGTAAACAGACACTGGAGTTGGAGTGCATTATTATTATGGATACGTACAGGGAATTTCAGGTTAACGGTAGTAAAAAATTCGATTGCCACCAAGAGAGGAATACTCGCTATGGGCTGTAATGAAATATTGTGGGCACGCAAATTTGCTGTGTTGTCTTCTCAGAAAACCAAGAGCGATGTAAAAAAATCCGAACAAATATTATTTAATAGTAAAGTATTAAGAAGTTTGTTAGATCACATGTGACAACTTTTCTCTAGCTGATGAGTAATGTAAAATAAGTTTCATTTGATGAAATACGCAATTATAGGCCCTAATAAATAGTACGGCTGTAATATATACTTTCGAATGGTGTTTTACCTTTCATATATGCTCACACAGCAGATGCTATTGCTGAACTACTGAACCTTTACTGTATGAAATATCGCATTTTTATAACTATAAGAATCGTTTTAAGGGCAATTTACTTATAAAAACATAACGTGCTCACATGAGAATGCGATCTCATCACAGTTAAATTATGTCATAATTTATTCTCATTTCTGTCGGGTTTGTAAATTGATAAGCATTTTAGAAAGTCAAGTGTTAAAATCTGGCAAACAGGCCTACTCTGAGTATCACCAAAGTAGTACACAAAATTAAAGAGTTATAAGTAATTTTTACGGACTCTTAAAATGTTCACTACCAATTGCAGCAAGCAGAGCTGCTGATATTCAATCTTTTTGATTCCATTTCTGAAGGTACCCTAGTTTCTCAGATTCGTGGATGAATGCTCTTTGTCTCATATTACAGACACATAGGAGATTATTTATGAAACCACGCATTTTTATTATTTCAGAACTCTTTAATACTAACTCAAAATTTTCTCTTAGAGTTACAATTTACCTCAATGGGGATTATTTACTGTTTATATTTTTAACAAGATAAGTGCATCATCATTACGAATAATATTTGTTTTGCAACAAGCAAGGTCAACCATATCACTAACACAGTGTTAGAAAAAGTCCTCGGCTGATGCTTTATTTATTCACTGGAGACAATGAAAGTGTAAGCAGTACTGGAAAGACTGGTGTGTGAGTCTATAGAATAATACTGCATGCGCGGAGTACTTAATACGTGGGCAGTGTTTTCGTAAAAGTATTTTTATGGACGTTTTTGTTGTGGATCTATCTTTCATTTCTGGAAAGTACGGCACGAAGTCAAACGAATTCCATTCTGTTTCTGTTTATCGAACCGTTAAAATTGTTATTTACAGGGCGACCACAAAGTCCCGTTACCCCTTTATAAATGTCAATCGAAGTTGTTTTTGTTAAATTTTTCAGAGTGTGCACTAAACGATGGATAATACGTTCCGTTAACATATTAAAGAACGTGTTGTTAAGTGGTTGAGTTCATGAGAGAACTCGAACAGGGAAGACAAAAGTAGACGTTTTCTATGGGGGTTTATAAAGGTTATTGTTTCACAAAACCGTTTCAATACCACCGACGAATTGAAAGAAGCTGAAAAACAAGCTTTCACTCAAGTTACAACAGCAACACTCTAAAATTGATACGCATAATCTGTCAGTGATCATCCTTTGGCATGATAATGACAGTACATAGGCCGATCCTTTGGACAAGTAAGGATTTATTTCTTAAGAAATATCCTGTATGGAACTGTTATTAATTTACTTTAGTTTATGTTGGTTATTATAAAGGGGAACGAGACTTTTATGCCTGCTCTGATTGAGAGATTTTCAACCATTTTGAAGGGCCCCAAAACAAGTTTCTAATAAGCGCACTTATTTGAAAAAACATAGTGGCATAGTTCTTTGCTTATTTTTTAATAGTTTGTATTGTAAATAAGTTTTTTGGCAGTTCTAAAAATTTAACGTTACATTTTCTAAACATCTATATATATTCGTCATTGCTTATTTTGGGTTCCAAATGACTGCAGTGAAGTGTATTGTGCAAGTCGTATAAGTTGTGTTTGTTCATTAGGTTATTTTTAACAGTTTGGAGTGTTCCCGTACATCCGGAGAGAAGTGAATCCAGCCAGTAGTTTATTACTACAGACTTGTTTGAGTTTTTTCTTCATGTTACACAGAGTAATCCGAATAGGCCGAAAATTATTAAAAATATGTACGTTTACAGAAACAAATGAGAGATGCCAGAAGACATAGATGTCGTAAACATCACACGCTGCCTTCAAGACAAGCCGAAGGAGTTAGAGGAAATGCTTACGCAGGTTATGACAATGTGACTTAAAAATCAATGCCACAAAAACGCACCTTATAAGAACATCAGTAAAGTAAGATTTGGGATGATGCACAATAATTAGTGGAGACCTGGAAAATTCGCGTTGTCTTTCAGACACAAGCTAGAATTTCAGCAACTGTCAGTTTGTGCTACTTTCACAATTGGCTGTTGACTTATTTGACACCGCCATGAAGTCGATGAGACAATAATAAAAATTTAACTAAATGCGGGCCCATTTTACTGTGTCAGAGAGCATCCAACGAATATCAGTTGTCTGCTTAAATACAAATATATTCCTGGAGGCTAGTCTAGAGGTCAGTGAACCAGCGAATTGTTCTGGTTCCTAACAATCAATCCTGCATGAACCAAGAAATCACATTAAAGATTTTATTTGGTATGAGCTGCTAAATAAAGTCCAATGGCGCTTATACAGTTGCGCACAGATAGGAATAAATACAGCCAATTAAGCCAGAGTGGTCAAAATAATTTCAGAATTAAAGTAAAAAAAATAGATGTGGACATGACTCAAGTCACACCACGTGTACAAAAAATCTAGCTGTTGTGCGTAAAATTTTGTAAAATAATTCGCATTGTAGCCGAAATATAAAAATACTACAATTGGGTCTGAAGAGAGTTAGTGAACGACATATAGTTAGGTAAACTTTTCGGGTTTTATTATTAGAGGCACTGATTTTTGGTGAAAATATTTCTGTACCAAATTGTTCCAATGGCCCACGAGCACATATGCAACTGTGTTTCATGATCAGTGATTTGAGGTTTTTAACTCTCAGAGTTTAGGTGTTCTAGCTGGAAAAGGTCACTTCTACGACCTCGTCATTTCACCGAACTCTTCCCCTTACTCGCTCCACCACGAACCACTCTGCACACATCATCTAAAAATGTTCTGTCAACTGCCGAGGTCGTAGAACTCCCCTATATTTCTTACCCTCTACAAAACAATACGCACCGCCTGTTGGCATCCATTTACCCTGTCCATAAACCATATGCATCGTCTATTGGTGCTTGTGTATCGTTCATCCCACTGGCTACCACGAGACGTAACGAGTTCGTACACCAGACATACAGCCGAAACCCTATTGGCCATAGCATGCAACATTCGTCACCGCCCCGCATAACCTTCACGTGTGGGGAGAGGAAAATATGTTCTGTCAACTGCTGAGGTCGTAGAACTGACGTAGGCCCGTTCTAGCGTCAGAACACAGAAGTGTGGTGTCTCGGTAACCATACTCTTATTGGCACATTCAGATACGTGACGCCTCCCAACCAAGACATGCTGCCAATAACAAGGAAACGAAGCTGCAGATGTGTAATGCAACGAATCAAGTGGGTGCAACATTTTTTCCACCAAAAATCAGTTAACTCTACTTATGAAAATGGACATTAACTTATTACGAAAGTGTATTCCTAGTTACACGATAACTCGAACTGTTTGTTGACTGACTGGATTCTCATGCTGAGGCCGGGTGGTCAGAATATTCTTTGTTAGATATGAAGGGCTTATTTAAATAGTGGCACAACTCCAATTTCATAAAACAAGGAGTTGTATCCACCATCGTGTTAAGAAAGGTTATCTCAACCTTATTTCAAAAGTGGTACATCTCCACGCTGTGAACTTCATTATTTCAGCTATCTCAAAACATAATTTTTGACATTGAATTAATGTTCAGGTCTCTGTATCTAAAAATGAACTAAACTGGAGTTGTACCACTATTAAAATATGCCTTCCATATAAACATATACGACCAAATTATTTAGATAAGGTGCATTAATCGAGAAGAAGTGGAATGAAGTAAAAAATACAGTTTTCAACTGAGCAAGACGAAGGATATCCGTCACTGGCCTACGCTTTAAACATGCATAGGGTTTTTAATGGTCCTTTGAGAAACACCGTGGGTTAAATATTGCATTTTAAAACACAATTTTATTTCTAATATTTAAAATCTATCTCAAACTGTACAAGGTACATAAATTGTATAGGGCTTGTATGCTCTAATATACAGTCTACGGCAACATTGATTTTGTTACAAATACTCTCTTGGAAAATAATAAATGCCTTTTAATAGTACGAAAATTATTTTTAATATATGTTTACATCTGAATACAAAAAAAGAAAATCAAATTTCGTTGGGTTATAAATAAGTCTCCTGGTAAATGTAAGGATAGTCACATAGAAAATAATAAAAACTACTTCCTATTGAAAATTAATGCTTTCAGGAATACGTCCACGATGCGCCGGATAGAGTGTCTTAAATTGAAATATATTTCTGTGTAGTATTATTTTTTAAATGTTACGAGAACTAATCTTATACGATATTGTTTCTACAGATCCATTATACAGCCTTACGTTATAAAAGCAACGAACAAAATACTACCGTGCTCTGTTATATTATTTTTAAAGTAAATTTTATCCTCTGTGATAACATCTTTGCAAATTTCCAAGAGTAAGAAGCCATCATTTCCGTATGAATAGTGAAAAATGAACATTCTGGTAAGATTTAATTTTATAAATGCAAAATATTAAATACTTTCTGCAAATTTTTAAATATAATATCATACGAATGTTTCAATATCATATTTCTTTTCGTCAAATAAAACATTCAATGCTTTTCTTGTCTGCTTAACTTCATAACTTTTATAGTATATTTATTAAAACAAATCGTATCCGTAACACTTAATTAAATACGTTATATTGTAAAATAAATTTCGTTGATAATTTCTACACCTTACTTTGATAACCACTGTTGTTTAAGACATGATTATTACTGGTTTGGGGAATTTTAGGACAGAAGTTATTCTTTTCCGCAAGTTTGAAAAAATTGACAATATTCACGTAAACTTAAACTCTTAGTGGATTAGGGTTTGCTGTAAGTCATGACGTGTTTCATATTCTAGCAAATCAGTATGTGTTTGAAGATAACTATTTCTAGCATGTCAGTATACATAGTATGACTAATCCTTTTACGAAACTAATACGTTCTCCATTAGAAAGCAATGGCTAGAATGAAATATTTCTATTGACATCTATCACATACATTTACATAGCCGGATGCGTGTATGATGCACGTACACTTTTTATCGTTTTTGCTCACCGGTGAATATAAACACGGATTTATACGAATAATTAATTTGATGAAATGATAATTTGTAGAAAATATCAATATAAGGTGTACTTTAACCTTCCGGCGAAAACGTATGAAACCGTAAAATAAAATTTATTAATATTTGAAGCACCTTACACTGAAGTGTCCATGGCACTTATTTCCGCAGAAATAATTTAGGTAAAAAATTTTGCAGATAACAGAATTAATCATTCTTGGTGTAATTTTAGGGTAGGCGTATGGTAAAACTTATTTATATACATATATGTATATACATAAATGTTTATAAATGATTTGATCATGTCAGGTTTGAATGAGATTTATCTGTTTTGTGAAATTTCCCTGAATAAATTCAAAGGAAAAAAAAAAACTTGACTGAAATAAAAAATAAATAGCGTATTGGGAGGGTACCGGAAGGCCAGGGAATCCAATAAATAAAATCAAGATTTTACTGGCTTTGCCATAAACTTTCATACTGAATACATAAGAAATTCAATTTAAAACAGGCATGCTTATGTTTAAAATAAAACAACTTAGATCACTCAGTCTCTGTTAATTTAAACACGTTGTTTATGTTTAGCAGGACGTATATGTTAATTACAAAATTTCACTGCTCACTGTATTTCAAGCAAGGCCAGGTTTTCTTCTAAAAAATTTTGATCCTAAAATTTTAAGTAATCTGTCGTTTAGCTACAACGAGAGTGAATTTTTTAAAATTGTTCCCGTTGGAAAATAATATTACAACGTCGGCAACAACTTACAGGATTAATTATAAGGCAATCGGATAAGAAAAAGTATACTGCTAGTGTCAGATAGTATTTATTGATCACGTGACCAGGATACTAGACTACAAGAGTTTAGCGAACTTGTGAACGAAGCAAGAAAACAAGCAAGTAATTAGATTGGTTCACTTTATGGACGCAAGCTGACGTCACTTGGGTCGCTTTCTAAAAGATCCGAGTTGAAATTTTACCCTACCCTGTGTAGCAGAGTGACTTTCTGTAAACGACTGTACTTATTCAGTTTTGTACGTTATGTTTGCAGTTTAAACATATTTACGTACAATTATAACTTATTTGTAGAACAGAAACGTAATTGAAAAAGAATACTTCGTAGGTGGTTTGCTCGTTTAGGCTTTTACATACAAAAGTAATTTGTATTATATACAAGAATAAGAAATTATTTAACATTTTTGTAAATTGTACAGCAAAGACAATCTTGAAGAGGAGTACATCGCAAACATTTTGGATTATTACAACTTTTCCGGTTTAATTAACCCTGCGGTGAACTGAGGTTACATCTTGATACTCACTATGTTTATTTTTATGTCGTTTAGTAAAGAAATAACGAAACTAATATTAATGGATTTAACATGTACACAAATAGAATTCCCTGTTTTTTTTACTAGAAAGGCCAACAAACTTAACATTTTGAGACTCTCAAACTTACCTCTACTGTCACAAAATAACCCCAGTTTAAGGAAGGATTTATAAAATGGTTAAAATTGGCCATAATCCCGGGTTACGGTACAATAAAATTGTTCTATTGTGTTTTACGCATCAACTACGACGAGGGCATAGCTTCGTTTATTATTTACATTTGGAATTGTTTAACAATTGCTTTTTATACTGTTTCTGTAGTAATCCGTCAAACATAAATTACTTGTTTTCTCCTGACGGATAGTAGTTAAAATTAGCAAAGCTAGTCAAAATGTAAAGACGCTTAAGGCCTCGCTCTTTACTTTTGCATTGGTTTCGAAAATATTTTTCAACGCAAATTAATACATATATAAACATTCATTCTTATAGTTTTAACACTTAAATATCATCGTTTTTATCTGAATTTTTTCTGTTGCAATACACCAAACGGATTTTTTTATTTTTGCTCCTGAAATATCACATATTTCTTTGCGAAAATAAGTCAAAATGAAGCAAAATAATTTTTTTTCTAGCAAACGGTACATTAATTAAAAAAAAACTGTCTGGTATAATTGTGTATCGTATGACTGTACACAGTCTCAAATTTTTCAAAACATTTGGTTAAATATTATTCGAGTTATTTGCAATTGTTTGAAATAAATGAAAGACCGTGGCCTTAAGAAGGAAATTACTGTGCCGTGTAGGGTAGACAATATAACCTCCATGTATGGAACTTAACCGCAAAAATGTATTCTAACATAATGTGTACTAATCCACCTCACAGGATTTTGAATTCATGGATGAAAAAGTTTCGATTGATAAAAAATGTGCAATCACTATATGTGATTCTTAGAGCTAGTCTTACAGCAATCCTGACGATGTACAATATTTACTTTGAGTTTAGAATACGTTAGGTCAGTACTGTTATAAGCATTATTTTATTCGCATTTGGCACAAATGACTAATGCGTCTCATGATGTGTACTTCGAATCGCCTGCAGATTTTTCCTGTTAACTGTTTGATTGCTTCCCTTACACTCGGGTATGTTCGGGATTTTTCTGTTTTGTTCGTTATCGTTTCGCTCACTTAGAAAAAATTAATTGTTTAGACTTAAGTACCTATAATAACAAAAAGTTCAATTTTTTCCTGGCATGCAGCACAAATTAATTTTTTTTTCATGGTTTCAAGCAAAATAAAATGAACATATTTTATAGTATTGAAGCCAACATACATATAATCACCTGCGTGCAGGAAATTGAATCAGATTCAAAACTGTAAATACATAAAGAAGTGGTAATAGTTAATAATTATTAGTTTCAATACCATACCTACAAAATCATTTGATGTTAAAAATCTATGTCATAAATCAACGTCTTATAATATTGTATAATGTTGTGGTAACCGTAATTTACCATGGCTTGTGGTATGGAATTGTTGAAATGTACGCCACACATAAATTTCTGTAAACTTTTATGAGAATGTATAGAATTTACTAATAAATTTGCTTATTAATAATATAGTTATTCCAAAAAAGGTTTTACATGCCATACTTAAATATTATCACTATTTAGAACTTTTAAAGATATTAATAAGGAAAGAAGAATTTTAATTAAATATGGGATAGGTACAGAAATAATAAGTGCATTAAACTACCTAGTAATATACATTTACTTTGTAAATTACTACCCTTTATTCCCCTGATTGTTGCAAATCAACGTTCCAAACCCAAAAATTAAATATATATATATTAAAATTGTTTTCATTACTATTTTCATGCACGTGACAGTTACACTGGCACCAAAACATAAACATACACACACACCACACATATACTCAAACATAGTACACATAGCTTACCCTCTGGCGGAATTCCCTCTCAGATTCAAGATCTTCTTGAAGTAGGCGGATTTTGTCCTGTATCACAAAAACATATGTTTCAGTCAGTTTTCACAAGTTATACAAAACTATTTTTATGCTACATAATAATTATAGATAGTTTATTTCCAAATGTCTAAAATTTGAATAAGTTTTGTGTGAAATCTTACTTAAAACTACGCAATTTTGGAATTGCTTGTGTAGCTACACTTCGAAAATTGTGTAGACTAAATAGTAACGAACATTTTACTTCAAACAACAAAAAAATTCATACAAAACTATTTAGAAGAGACAACATTTCAGTAAGTAATTATTATTAGCTTTACCGTTATTTATTTTTGATGTCCGTAAAATTTTTGGCCAAAAAAGTAATATGTGGTCTGAAATATTTTAACGCGTTTATACAATCTAATATAAAATAAACCTAACGAATGCTTATCGAGAAAATAGCTGCAGAAAACGTTAACACTGCTAAAAAGGCCAGGAAATTTATTTTAATTTTAAATTCAAACTTGATTAATGAGACAGTCAGTAAAAATAATGTATTGATATAAAAATGTTGTCAGTGAAATTATCACTTGCACCAAAATAAAAAATGAACCGCTGTATGTGTGTGTAAATAATTAACGTGTCTTTGATTAACATACATTGTCTATAAAATATTAATAACCTTTGTTTTATATTCGATATTGACTGCTTCTTCCAAAAGAAGTCATGCAGGAAATTAAATACATATTTTAGAAAGAAGGAAACACACGTTATTTGACACCATCGTACCTTACTGCAAAGTAAGATTCTTATTAATCGTTTAAGCATGTAGGTTATAAGAGAATGTTATTAACTATGTAACATTGCAATATTAAACTTGTCTACCGTTTCGTTATTATTCAGCAACCGTCAACTAAGTTTTACCAAACACTTTACGCCTAAAAGGTGAAATATAAAAATTAAATCAAAACTGTTCAGCAACACTATAATATGTTTTTAAAAGTACATTTCACTTCTGATTACATCTTTGTTCAGTGCTTTTTTATGTTTTATCTTTTTGAATGATGACGTTGCAAAGTCGAACTGATACGTTTTAGATATTACGCATACTAGAAACTTACATGCAGAACTAAGATAATTCAAATTAAATAAAAACTGTATTAGGTATTTAATGAAATCGATATTATCTGTAGATTTTTAATTTAATTTTTAAATCAAAATGATAATGACACAAATAAGTTTTGCACATTTACAAAATTTTCATCGGGTAAAATCGTATGTAAATGTGCTAATAATAACTACGTTTGGAAAGAAATGTCATCATACATCTTAGTAAATTAAATGTATTTCTGAAGTAAGTTTGTTTTTACAATTGGAAAGTTGTAAAATGATTGAAATTTTGAATACAATGTACTAATATGCATCACCTACACAGCATATACATTTTTAACTCAACTAAAATATCATCAAATGAGATAACCAGAAGCTGAATTATATCGGATACAAATACAAGTATTTAATTTTTGCTACCAAGTAGTTTAAGTGACGTTCTCAACTCATGCGGTTTTACTTGCTGGAAGCGTTAAGAGCGACATTGGTAGGAGCCTTAAGAATAATACCGCCTTATGAACAGAGCACTAAATCAAGACGCAGTGATTTTCTAGTATTATATTTTTCTATGAGGCTTCAAACGGCCACTTTTTCATTTTACGAAGGTTTGTATTTTAGACACAGCAACCAGGAAAGGTAGTCTTTTAACCAATTTGAGGAGTGTCAACACTTTTTTATTGTTATAAGTAGGGATAGGAATATTTCGCGAGTTCAACGCCCAACATGCTAGAATCCATTATCACGTGTACACCGAAGCCCTACTATTGGTCCATTACCTGCTACTCATTCAGACAGCAGACAATGAACGAATAGACGGGGCTTGAGTATGCATAGGACATTGGATTCTAGCATGCAGGTCACTGAAATCGCTAATTTTTCCTAGCCCTACACTGTAAAAAAAAAACTTCCTTGAATGTTTAGGAAGTTATTATCCCAGACGCAGTATGGTACAGTTACCATACTTCCGTCTTGTAAATATGCAAACTTTTACAGTTGTTACAATACAAGTCTGGTAACTTCAGTATGCATTTGACTGTTTTATAATTAGGTTTAGGAGTGCTACCATGGATGTCTGGGAAACTATTCTACCATACCTACTTTCTTAGTGCTCCTATACGCACGTCTGGTAAATTTACAAACTATTTTTTAGAGTGTAGTTACATAACTTTTTAAAAACACATAAGCATATATTTAAACATAAGTTATATAAAAAATGAACACATCGGGAAGTTACGTTTGACTCGCTACAACAATGTTAAGGACATCTCTTAACATTATGCGTCACCTGTTATGCACAATTTCTTTTTGCAGTAACTGTAAATTCAAGGCGGGCTACTGAACATGTCTGTTTATAGAAACATTTCAGTTAATGATTCTGGGTGTATCTTTGTACTAAAATTTTACTAATTATCACATGGCTTTCATTACAATAAAGTGATTATGTTTTCTTAGTATTTATATTATTTTTAATGTTTCATGACTAGGGCATACTTAATCAGTAATATTGTTTATAGCACTAGATTAAGACCACTGTTCAGGCAATTTATTATTCTAAACTTTGACACACAATCAAACTAAGGCGATAATACATAGCTGAAGTCGATAACATACGTATACGTGTAGCCAGCTTAGCCAATGAAATCTTATTTCATACTAACTATTATCACACACAGAACACATTAGAGTGGTTTCAGAAATATTTAATAACTGGTGAGTAATGGCGCCTTAATTAGTTCAAGTAAGCAAAACAAATTTTTCCTCAAAGAGTTAATGGTTTCAGCATCTGACGGAATTAAAGTATTTCTCTCTTTGTATTATACAAGTATTGTAGCAATGGCTTAGTAATGGTGTGTTACTGGCGACATTAAAATACGCCAATTCTCTCCGCAGTTGTAAGATGTTTCAATTTCTATATAAAACAAAAACAACTTTAAATATGTTGCGGGTGTGATAAAAATTGCATTAATTAAGCTTTATTTGACTTATTTAATTACTCGTACTACAGCGTACAAGCACAATTTCAGCAAATTTCGACTTTGGGGAAATGTATAATATACTTCGGTTGCATTTTGCTATCGTGAGGGAATGATTTTTTATTAACTACTTTTAGATAAGAAAATATGTAAAATGCCTGAAATATGGTCTTAAGTTCTCTTACAAAGACTTCGCTAATTTTTTAAAAGTACGTTTTTCTAAAATACTGAATCAAGAAGGAATCAAGGATAATTTAGGATGATAAGAGATAAGGACATTAAAGAGCGCTACTACTCAGCAATCCTGGCGAGAGGAAGGATTAAGACTTATATGACTTATTAATTCCAATGGGACTCAGTCACCTTTAAAGGTATCGTTTTTGGAAAGAATATCATTATCTTCATTGAGAAGATAAAAATATTGTTACGAGAATAAAATCATGCAAAATACAATATTTAGAGTACGTGTTTTCGACTGTTCTGTGGGCATGAAGACACCTAAATTTGCTATCAGTTTTCAAAGTATAAAAAAAAAAAGCCGAAAAGGTAGTGTGGACCGTACCGAAATGAATCCAGTCTAATGTAATGTAACATAAGTCACTACACAGGCATTCCTCTACTTTCACATGTAATGTGTTCTGAGGAAAATGATTGAACGTCGAATGATACATCTACATGTTACACAAAGAGTTCTCTTTCAAAAAATCCGAAAAGTTAATTCAATAGCTCACATTTGAAAGAAAATATGCTTTTATGTTAGCAAGTTAATACTTTTTTGACAGATTGTGTGAAAGTGGAATTATGGTCACAAAAGATTCGTGTTTGGAAGTCTAGAACGTATGAAAATTGAATGTTTGAAAGTAGAGAACTGCTTGCACTGGTTTTCGTCACGGATCTGGGGTAGGCAAGGCACTTAAGAGTGAGATATAGTCGCCATCTTGAATTTTCTATTTTGTTTCAAAACTTTTCTTCTGGGTAAACTTATGCGACTTTAACCTACATAAAGAATATAATACACATTAAGGGAATTTCAGAAACAAAAATGTTTGTTTGCCGTTACTATCTTACAGATCTAATTGTATTTTAGAAAGTAGTGCGCATTTTCTAACTGCAATTAGATCTGTAACGATAGTAACGGCAAACATGTGTATTCTATTCTGTAGTTAGGTTAAAGTTGAATAAATGTACCTAGAAGAAAACTTATGATACAAAATACAAAAATTAAAGATTGTGGCTATCTCTCACTCTCAAAGGATCGTTGTTGGAGCGGTCAGGAAGAGGTTTCAGCGGTCACCAACCACAGGGGTCTGGTCGCAGTAGCGGCCATCTTGTCGTGCATAGACTCACCTCGAGGCGCGACAATGCGCTCAGGTCCGCCGAGTACTCTATGCTGACGTCAGCATTGCCGCCGCCGGCGCCCGTGCTGCGGAATGAGTACGACTTCGTGGTCTTCGAAACCGCCGACATTTTTTTATTCCTCTTCTACTTCAGATCAGCTTTAAAAGTAGACAAAAATGCCAGGTAACGATATCTTCTCGGGTACGTGGACTCAACAAGAATATTTAACGTTAGAAAAACAAAAAAAGCACAAAAATTTTCTTGCTGCACCACAAAAAAATTATGGAATTATATTTCCTCTTACACTACGTTATGAAAAAAGAGTGTCTGGTGGTTGCCCACGTACAAGAAGTCGCCTTTCCGTAGCTGGAGAGCTGTGGCCTAGCCCCTGAGACGCCGATGCGTTCCCACCACGCGAAGTCGTTCGTGTGTGAGGAGGACCAGCGACTGAAGACGCGGGGACCGGGCGGGGGACGCCGACGCACGCTCTGCGAGTAGGGACGCCGTGACGTCACGCGTCGAGGCCCCGCCGGTCCTGAAAACATTCGCGCGCGAGCACGCCAGCGAGACACAGGGAGAGAGAGTCAGAGCGAGAGAGATGTACCGGAGTCATACAAGGGGGAGAGAGAAAGACAGATAGATAGGGAGAGAGACAAACAGAGATAGAGAGAGAGTTAGAGAGAGAGAGTGACAGGGGAAGAGAGTCAGACAGAGAGAGAGAGAGAGAGAGAGAGCGACGCCTCTGCCGCCTCCGCTGTGCACGGACATTCTTCTTGGCTTCGCCCGGTGCCATTGCCTTAATCTTCTTATTCTTCTGGTTGGACCTCCCCCGCACAAACTCCTCCACAAACACACACCCAAGCCGCTATGTTGTAGACACACATCGGTCCCAAGGAAGAGGACTAAAAGAAGAACAAGAGAAAGGCACGGCTGTGTGCATGTCATTGTTTATCGCGCGTGGCAGGACCATGAAGGACGTCAACAGGATTTCATCGCTGCTTTCCATTCGATGGAGAGGAAAGAATTTGAAGGACACGAAGAGGGACAAGAAGACATCCTCAGTGGTTTTGATATCTATTACGGTGATAAAAACTGAAAATTATTTTTGGTGTACTGGATTCTTTCGTCGTGTCATGGGAAATGTATCGGACGTTGCCCTGAGCTGGCAAACCTTCTTAAGAACGAGTTAGAAAAGACAACAAAAACATGCATCTGCCTGGAGCGTTAAGGAGGAGTGTTAGACAATTTTATTGTATTTTCAGATTTACAGCCACAACATTTATTTTAATTGTATTATCAACATTTCCTCTTCCACAAAGCATAGGATATATTCTAGGTAAACTGCAACTGCTTGACATAACTAATAATGAAGTCTTTCATTAATTTATCGTGCAGAACCATTGCAAGAAAATTTTTGAAATTTAGCCTGTAATTTCTTGCAAAGATTCTGCGCATAGGCGAAAAGCCTCGAATTGGGGGGGGGGGTGTGGTGTCCCCTCCAAATTCAAAATAGTTTTAAAAAATGATAATATTAATGTCTTTAAAACAATTACTTCTTATATTATTTTTAACATATTGTTAAATAAATTTCTAGCCAAACTTTTGTATTGAATTATTACCGGTAGTTTTAAATTTTTTATTTGTGGTTTTACTAAAAATTCTAAGTTTTGTGCCCTCCCTCCCCAAAAAAAAATTATAGTCACCCGACAAATTAATGAAAGATTCCATCATTATTTATGTCAGGCACTTTATAAAGAACATATCCTATGTTTTTCCAAAGATAAATTTTTGATAATACAGCAGTTTCAATAAATGTTACGTTTAAAAAACTGAAAATACAATAAAATAGCCTTACACTCCCCCTTAGGAAGACAGCCTACCCAGGCACCAAGTGCTGTGCTGAGCTTCGGTAAATACAAGTTTATTCGAAAAATTCTCAGCGTGCGTGCGTAATTTATGACTGCTTAATACTACGCTACAATTGAGTTAGCACAGGCACACGCACACATCAAACGTACACTCGTAAGCTACATTTATCGCCACACACGCCCAGAAGTCTCCGCAAAATGTGCCGGAAATGATGGCTGGTATATTATTTGTTTGTGAGTTGGCAGTAACTAGTAAATATATACTACGTTTAGGGTAAAACTTCAATCCAGATTGAACCTGAAGTGAAGTCAACTCGTAATGAATGTGTAGTGAACATGGATTGACGAACTGTGTTTACGGTAAATATGACGATCCAGATTGCATTGTAAACAAGAGCCAAGTCAACCTGGATTGAAAACCTAATAATGCCATCTATCGGCGACCGTACTAACCAAAGAACAGATGGCAAACGAAAAATTAGAGTTGCTCCAAATAAGGCTTTTCTTCATTAGATGCACCACTTGTCTTGTTACTTTTGCTTTATAAAAGTCGTTTTGATTTACAAATACCTGCTTTTAACGCTTTCTGTTAAATTATAATGTGTTCTCTGTTATTTTTTTAACATAAACACAACACCTAACAACACAATATGGCGGCGACTTTGTCCTGCGCGTTTTCTTTTCAGTCCAGTCTGTGTTTACAGTAAAATCTCAATCCGGATTCTTCACTCCAGTTCACCTCAACAAGTGGAGTGGATTATCTCGCTTCACTCCTACTTCAGTCCATAACAAAGTGTGTATAGTAAAATCTCAATCTGGATTCCTCAGTCCGCTCCAGCTTCAATCCGGATTGAAATTTTACCCTAAACGCCTAATAATTGGATACTATACCGGATACAACTGTAGTCAAGTTCACTTCAAATTAATCAATAACCAAGCCTCACATGAACTCGGCACAGTATCCTCATTCTGATTGGCTGCGCACGGTGCACGGCGCACACGCACAAAAAAATTTAACTTTTTACCAAACTTTCTGTGCGCCGATCCTGTGCTGTTTTTCTGTGCGCGCATTGTAGCGTGAGAAATATGGAAACTGCGTTTTGGAATTCTTGTTCGTGTGCTATATTCTGTGCTGAATTAATTGTAGCGTAGCCTTTAGGAATATCTTTCAAGGGACCTTACACACGTGTAAACTCATTGTAGGTCCTTCGCGAATCTGTAAAGTTTATTTTTACGCTGAGGAAAATGTGGGAATTTGATGTTTTAGTTGTTCTTTTAAGGTATGAAAATCTTGCCGCAGAATGTTTTAAAATATATATACGTGTTCAATACACCTTCATCTTTAACATCACGTCATACAATGTTTGGGTCATCGCTGAATGTCTCATAGAAGCACGTTGTCGGCAAGATGACTGCATGTCATTTCAGCACCTAGAGGCCAGAGCGAGGTGTGCTGTGTCACCCTTACCGCTTCCGCACTTCTAGGCCTCGAACACACAAAATATGTTCACTTAGACTGCCACCTTAAGGCCATTATCTTTCATTTATTTCAAACAATTGCAAATAACTCAAATATTTTTTAACCAAATGCTTTGAAAAAATTTGAGACTGCGTACAGTCACACAATACACAATTTTGCCAGAGCGTTTTTATAAATAATGTACCGTTTGCTAAAAAAAAATTATTTTGCTAAATTTTGGCTTATTTTGACAAAAAAATTTGTGATATTACAGGGGCGAAAATCTAAAAATCCTTATAATTACGTAATGCCTAAAAATTACTGAGATTTGTTTATGTGAACATATTCTTTTAACTAGGAAAAGTGAATGTTTGCATCACGCCAATGATTTTTCTGCTGTTTTAAAATGGGGCCGCGGTGGTCGAAGTCTATTAGACCTCTCGCTTACACCAAGGCGATCCGGGTTCGATTCCCCGGGGGGGGAGGGGGGTCAGTTCCCGGACTTTCGCACGTGGGAATCATGCCCAACAAAGCCGCTGGACGACGGGTAGTGAAATTTAACACGACCAGCGAAGAGTCCTTAACTAGTTATTGCTAGTTCATATATGTCAAATGTGTATGTAGTGCCGTTTCTTTTAAGAGTCAGTGTCCCATATTTGGATGGCTTTTTCTTAATTCCTTCGTAATTAAATATTTGACAAGATTTAATTGAAAATATTTCAATAAGAACGTAGCTAATTACTTTATCTTTCAATACTTAACTACAGTAAAACTACTACTTAAAGAGTTGTCTTTAATCTTTAAGTATTAGTTTTACTGTTGTTAATTATTTTCACATTCTTTATATTTCAAATTGTTGAATACAATCTGTATCCATCAAAAACTATTTTTTTTTTGTATTTCATGCAGCATTCAATTTTTGTTCCAAAATTAATTTATACCAGATGACAAGTTTTATTACATAATTTATTTACCACAGCTATAGAAAATAATTTGTCTATAGTAGCACTCACACACAAGCTTTGCTTATGTGAGTGTGATGTCTTCCATTATATAAAAAGTATTTATGTAAAGTGCTGTAATCAGTATATGGAAATAAATTATTATTATTGTTATTATTATTATTATTATTATAATATTATTATTATTATTATTATTATTATAATACGTACATTGTGTTCGAAAAAATAAAGTGTAACTATGAAATAATTAAGCTAATTTAAATTTTAAGGTAAAATTCTCTCTGACCAATTAACAAACAGTAATTAAATTGCAGTTCCGATTTCATCCTGTAATACGCAGCTAATAGTAAAACGTAATGTTTCTATAAAGGAACATTGCCAGCTATTCGCTATATCCTTAATTTACTAAACGAAAATTATTATTGTTAACAAATAGATGACGCAGCCTGTGGCCAGCAAAATTTCCCGAACTGTCCCTGGTTGAACGTGAATGGGATTATATATTTATGTTACTCTCAACACGGTGTTGATATGAAGATTTTAGAAGGATGATAAGCGTTGGTTCTATTGTATCACCATGAAAAGCTGTCGTCCTTATTCACCGGATTAGTTCACATAACTGCTTTTCGCAATCGTAGTGTGTCCGTTCTGGCCAAACGATTACGTGAAGGACATTGAGCTGACGAGGCATTCAGCCGCTGTGATTTTCGAGGCATTTGCGTATGTTGACTTTAATTAAATTATTTTTGAGTCATTCAGAGGTATGAGGTAAATTGAAACCTGTCCGAACTCTGTGCTACTTTAGCGCGATGTTTTGGAAACCACAAGATGACAAACGACCTTAACAAGTTGTTATGCATTTAATTATTAGACATAAATATTTTGCCACGGACTGGCAAACTTAAACATGGAATCATTTTGCAAATAGACAAATCGGGTAAATAATTACTTCTTTTTTAAAAGCTTTACTTAATTAAAATGACAGAACTTCCATTGCGCGAATGTATGGGTATTTTAAATATTCGTTATAACCAAGCTGACTGTAAAGTGTTTAGAAAAATGAGACCTCTTCTGTGTCATTATTTACAATTTCATGTGTACTATAAAAACATTCTTTCACACACGCGTACGCTCATTAATATTAATTACGTATGTAGTTGCGTACACACACGTATACCACGTGTATATATATATATATATATATATATATATATATATATGTGTGTGTGTGTGTGTGTGTGTGTGTGTGTTTGTGTACGTGGAACACAAATACAAGCGTTAAAGGTGTGCTTGTACTATTGCTGAAATTAGAATATCTTTAATTCCAAATAACGAATAACAACTGTACAGTCTGCGTAAGTAATTATGAAAGGTTATTATGAATAAAAAAAATGTTACAAAATCATAAACTAATAGTTCATGAGCTTATAAATGCATGAAACTTTTTAAGGTGAGTTTACAGACGTTTAAGTTTGTTAGAGTTTATTGGTTTGTGGACATACGCCATTTCTCATGTTTTGTTGACCAAACTTGTGTTGAATGACAATGTACAAAAACCCACAAAAAATAGAAGAAAGCAATCCCAGAAGAATTCAGTCTTTTTTTTTTTCAATGTTAATATATTATTCATCTGGGATTGCTTTAATTTATTTTTATTTGTGTTTCTATCTCTGTTTTTTTTTTTTTTGTATTTTTTGTACATTGTCATTCAATGTTTACAAACCAATAAATTCTAATTGTAAACTCCGTTTGCAACAAACATTTTAAAATCTCACGTTTAAGTTATTCTTATTTAAGCTCACACCCTAATACTTTTAAAATGTCTTTCACATTTTGTTGCTACCTTATTGTCACTGTCCATCCCATAATTTTTGTATACATTGTTTACACATAAAGTATGTCGCACATAAATACTTCCATTTGTGATAGTTATGAAGATTTACTGTGTACAAATTTTTACAGAATAATACTTATCATTTTGATGTATAAGATATAGAAGCGGCGGAAAGTGTTCGCCATTATGGAGAAAAAAATGTCTACATTATATAAAAGTGGGAAAACATTTTATTATTTTACATATTAGATTCAAGTGTTTAGTTGGTTATTATTTAACTAAAAGGAGTAACACGTTCAAGTAAATAATGCGCTGATAAACAGTTAGTGTTTTCTATTGAATTATTCTGCGCCTATGTAGTAGGCCTTTTGAAATCCCGACCCTTACAGCATATTAATACCTATGACCTGTCTGACCCACTGGTACCGTCACTCAATGCAATGTACATATTGTTTCTCTAAATAGGAATTCTTACGTGAAGTGGACTATAATAATATTCTGTTTTACTTGCTCCTTTATTATATGTATATTTTTGTCGGAGCTATCCGTTCAAGGTTGCCAAAATGTTGGTCAGTTAATGACTCATAAAAATTTCAATACCTTGTTATGATACTTGGAGTGTTCAGAAACAGTGCAAAGCTGGAGAGGCATGAACAAAGGACCAGTACGGTGTGAAGGATAGTTACGGTATCTAATGATGTGCAGAGCTTACATATAGTATATATAGGATTAGTGCCTCCGTCCCCCACCTCACCCCTTCGTAGTGACTCCCCGCTATATTCCCAACGGGACAGGTGAACGAACTGCTCCCGGTATTCTGCTAAATTTATCCGCGTGCTAGGATCACCAGTGGCTGTTAGGACACAGGTGCTACTCTAGAACTGAGGCAGGAATTTCAGGCACGTCGCATCTCGTCTACCTGCTCTCCTACATTAGTTTAAGGGTGTTCAAGTGTCGAAAACTGTTTTGTATACAACATGCTTGTCTTAAGGCCATGCTAGGTATTTCTTTTTCTTTTTTTCTTACATCGTTATGCCCTACTCAGGAGCTCTATTGAACCTGCTTAGCTGATGTGTTGGCCTTCTTTTCCTCCCAAAATCTCTTCATTCTCTCGCTAAGCTGCTTCCTCCGTTCTTCTGCCCAAGTTATGTTGCCTCTGGTGTTACGTTCGTCTTCAAATCGGTCATTGTCAATTGTGGTAACTCAAAACAACGGAATGTTTTGAAAAACACATTTCAAGACTAAGAGTAGGCATACGATGCACACTCCTATAAAGGCGTTTTGCAAAGGAATGTACCGTGCTTTTGCGATAAAATATTGCTTGATTTTGGCTTACTTTCGTTACAAAATTGGTAATACTAGAGGTACAAAAATTAAAAAATATTATCAGGTTTCTTGCTAATAAAAACATCAGGAACAAATTATGACACATTGGTCAAAATCGTGTATGGATTCATCGATATTATAATTATGTAGCTTTAAAATATAATTTCAGAACCACTGAAAACTAAATATCGTGGTCTTAAAAAGGCGTAACAAATTTGAAACACATTAAGGAGAAACGACCATTCAAAATGATTATTTCACAGCAAAAATATTTCATTTACCTCAAAGAAACAAATTTCCTTAAAGCTGATTAGCTTTCAGTTAGGGAATTTAAACAAAAAGTTACCAGCATTACTAATGATTTTACTTCCCTCAATGTAGGTGATAAATATCCCAAAAATTTCAAACCGGTCATGTATGTCAGGAAATAAGAAATATATTATTTCAATAATGTAATGCTATGTTCTAACATAGTGTACCTACTAGGACAGGTTTAATCAAAGTTTGGATATTAAAGTTTCTTACAATTAAATTATGGCACAGTCGGTCCAGTAGTTCTAGAAATAGCCTACGTCTAACAAAAATTATGATTTCATCTTAGAAACTTCGAAATTAAGGGATCTACACAAATAAACACATCACTAACAAATAACGCTAATGTCACGTTATCTTACGTAGTACTATTTGTGTTCCGAATGTGGTAAAATTGAGTAACATTTTTCCACAAATTTCTCGTTAGAATAAAAAAAATTAGTGCCACAATTTTCAAAATAAGTTATGGTATGAATAAAACAAATATATCTCAATTTGCTAAGCTAAGTATAACACGTGTCTCGAATTTATGAAACTCTGATATCGGATTCTCTTAAATATCTCATTCGATTAATAAACGTTAAATTGGCCACCATTTCGATAACACAGACATGGCATTAATATAACAAAACTGTTTTGTCACTTTTATAAGTTCTATATGTGTGCCAAGTTTGCTAACTTTCTGAAAAATTTTACTTCTGATATCTCGTGTAATCAAAAAGTTATCAAATGACCACCATTTTGGAAAAAATAAAACGGCAACATTGTAAAACAAAAGCATCAAGAAGTACTATGTGTGTACTAAGTTCGATGAAACTCTGAAATATTGTTCTTCAAACACGTCGTGAGAAATTAAATGTTTAAATGGCAGCAATTTTGAAAATATGACTATAGCGCGAGTATAAACATTCTTAAACTTAATTCCCAAGATATCACACGTGTTCGAAAAAAAATGAGTACAAGCATAAAATGAACACACAGCAGGAAACTCAAGTAACCTTATTAGGTACTATCTGAGTACCAAATTTCGACAGGCTATAGTTCTTAAGACATCGTGATTTTTCAAAATGTGTTAAAATTACCTCCAGATTTAAATATGAACACGGCGTAAAAAAAAACACACCAAGCAAGCTTACCACGTGCTATACGCGTTTTTAGTTTGCCAGAAAGTATTCCTAAGATATCGCATGTGTTAAATATTAATTAAATGTGCACCTTTGTGGAATTGAGAACACGTCGTTCGAAAAGTACATAAAAGTGAAGTCACTTTACCCAACGCTTATATCAAATTTGATTAAATTATGAATAAGGTTTTTTCTCAGATATCTTGTGTGATCAAATATGTTCAGTTGGAACACATTTCGCAAATACGAACACGGCATAAACAAAAAACGCGAAGTCAAGTCATCTTACGAAGAATTATATACGTAATAAGTTTGATGAAATTTTGATAAATTGCCTCCGATTTCTGCCATATTAGTAAAACATCGTCCGCCAGTATGAAAATATGAACAAAATATTTAAAAGACAAGTCTAGTCACGGAGTCTTAACCTATATTTATACCAAGTTTCATGACATTCGATCAACTTAGTTTAAAAGTTTGAATGGGGGATGGAGGGCGAGACACGCACGGACACATTCACAGACACAAACACACACAGGCACATAGACAAGAATGTGAATTTATAAGTCTACTAGTTTATTCTTCGGAATGTACGCTATAAACGTACCTTAATATATTACTAAGCGTTACCATTAAGTGATTACATAGAAAACAAAATGTCTTTATTTTTTTTTTTTTGCAACAAGGATTTCTCTAATTTTCATTAAATTTTTCGTTTCATTGTGGCTGACATTGCAAAATGTAAACAGTTATGCACCCTCAGAACTGTAAAATTTTACTGAAGTGATATTAAACAGAATATATCTTATCTTACCAAGGATGGAAAAAGTAAGCGCTGACATTTTATGTGGTTTAGAATAAAAGAAAATGTTGTCGAAATTATTACATTTATTTGTCATTACATATTCCAATAAAATAATTTTTTATAGATTTCCTTATTTTTGCATGTAGCCCAAACCCTAATTTTATGTGTACATGTAACTGGTATATTGCTATGTCGGTTTTGGGGAGTGAAGTTGGAATAAATATTAATGAATCTTTGCTATCTTGTAAGACATCACATAGCAACCTACTTTTCCCCCTTATTATCATCAAATATTTTCTTTCTCTGCTTAAGAACGCCCAAAATATCCCTAATTTTCCTTACCATTTTCGGACCTCTTTCGAAATTCCCCTTATTCTCGGCTCCACAAAAATCAGCACGACTTCACTGTCTTCGCAAAGCGAGGAGGTGTACTATTTTTCCAAGGTCACTGATTTATGGCTGCACAAAACACCCGCATTTAAACCAAAGGTAATTTTTATGTTTCAGATAAGCAATATTATGTTCCATATTATTTTTGACATTTAACATTATACTTAAATGCATTCACAAATAATGTTCCCCAAACTTAACCACGCCTGATCGTTTTCCAATAAACTAAATCAAATTAATTTAAATAATTAAAATCAATAAATTGAATTCAATTTTAATGACAAATATTACACGTAAGAGGTCCACTCATAAACCCACTCAAGAATGAAAATGATCCCAAGCTACCAGTGAATCACGTCAGCTCTATGTGAGGATTAGTTGGCTCAGTTCCTAATAACACAAATTTACCTCCTCCACCTGGCACCGTTGCCAATCTATTGTGGCTGGCTACGAGGCGACACAAGGCCATCGCTTGGCCCACTAGGATCCAGTCATCTAGATATCACCTAAATAGAGACAACACCCTAGTGACACATACTGAAGTCGAGATGGAGAAATGTGCTCCTCTGAATCCACAAAATCACTGCTTATTTTGTGCAATTCATTACGTATTCTTATTTTACAGTGGTTTATTACAACGGAGAGTAATAAAAGGAATCGTCTAGTTTGCGTCTGTTAAGTATCATGTTCACATTCAATAGTATAAGCATAGAACAAATTTAAAATGGCAATGTGCAAAATTCTGTAGTTATAGGAAAACTAGTTGCCCCGACAAACGTTGTTTTGTCACATAAATAAATTATTGCCAGTGTGTAAGGATGTGGTATATAAGTGGAAGAGGTCTAATAATAAAGAAATTAATAAATAATAATAATAGAGCAGCGACACCTGGTGGGGATGGACTGGTATCAGCTCGTGGAGATAACTTATCATTTATCACTTACACAGATATCGACCGGGTTCTGAAATTATTAAATTAAAAATATTTACTTATCAATAATACTTAGGAGTATAAACAATATATAAAAACCTATTCACAGACCTACCGAATGTATATACAAAATTTCATTGAAATCGGTTAAGCCGTTTCGGAGGAGTATGGAAACAAACACTGTGACACGAGAATTTTATATATTAGACATTATAAGTGCCTAAGAAGACGTGCGACACATAATATACTAAAAAAAAAAAAAAATGTTTTGCATAACCCATGTATCTCGCAGGAAGGATATGTATATAGGCCTAATATTCAACTGTCTGCTTTGGCTTGGAAGTTGTACGTATAGTGCAGCATATGTTGCAATCTCACGTGATGTACCGTTGAGCCAATGGTCCTAACAATAAGTGGCCTACACAGTTGCACCCAAACCCAGATAATGAAAAACATTATTTGAGTAGCATAGTAACCAACAGCATTTTTACAAGCTACATATTTTGGATGGTAACATAAAAATAAACAATTATAGAAAACAGTTTTGGCCAGCGTTATAAGAAAATATTACTCAACGCTGACATGTTTATGGAGGGGCAAGCAACTTTTTTTTTTTTTGCGCAGGAAATTAAGTTTATGGAATACTTCACTTTTACACAACATTTGTTAACAAAGGAGGCAATAACTCGCATCTAGAACTGTCCAGTTTCTTTTCTATTCTGACTTCCAAGTACCTATAGGTGTTTTTAGGCATTGGATATTTTATCTGTTGGTCGTCTTGCCAAAGACAGCCTCCTTCCTGTGTTGTCTGTTTTCATCTTTTTCTTATTTAGCTGTCCTTGTATTTTATCCGATACCATTTATGGAATGTTATGTTGTGTATGTATCCCATTCTCTGTAGTTTTATTTGACAGACACCTGCATCGCAGTGGAAAATGTCCAAATATTTACATCCAGTACGCTCCTATTGCACGACTGTGTAACATGTAACTTCGTTAGAGTCACAGAAGTTGCTCAAAACAGTGGTTTTGGAATTAACTCCACTCAGAATATAAAATATTTATTTAGTATTGTTCTATGGAAAAAGGTCACATCTTTGCTGAGTGAAGTGAAATGTACAGCGAATGTTTATATTTGCTTTGTTTAAAAAGAAAAAAAAAATTACCGTTTATGTTACGTATTAATATGTACAGACTCTTACTAGGGAATTATTAATTTTGCCATTTAAGTTTTATACTGACCGAGATCAGGGATGCGGCCTAGTAGGAAACAAGTAATTTTGGGTTGTTAAAAGAATAACTACGTTTCACGGTGTCGCACTAACAAAAGCCAATAGGGACTTAGCAAAGGGCACGGTCGTAGAAGAACAGGTCTGGACACTCGCCTATCTAACAATGTATTTTGCTTGACCCCCTTGTTGTTTGGCTGTAGTTCGTCAAGTTATCGAGAATGTCGTACTTTTTGGCGCTGTAATTCGGGCGGTCGGACTGATACACCGTCCACTTTTTTTCATTGTTAAATTTATAAAGTAAATAAAGATTGCTGGAACCTTTTCTTAAATTTGTGAGCGAAGAAATTATTTCATAAATTGATAAAAAATACGTTTTGATTAATTGTTTGTCTTAGCGGAAAGGAAGTGGGGGAGTTTAGTCCGACCGCCGTAACATCAGCGCCAATAAAACACAATATTCTCGGTAACTTGGTGAACTACAGCCAAACAACAAGGGGGCCAAATATCCAGGCGAGTGTCCAGACCTGTTCTTCTACGACCGTGGCAAAGGGCTGTTAGGAACGGCGAGTGAAAAATATACTAAAAAAAGGGTAAGAGGTATCCGACTTTGGCTCTGGAGGAACGACGACCGGACCCATTCCCAGGCTATTGGTCATCTATCCGGGAGGATGGAGAAGTACTTCCAGACCTAGAGGACAGTCTGCAGGATTCCTGATGTACTGAGAGGTACATTTTCCATGACGGGAAGGCGGTTCGTCGGTCCAGGACATGTCACCATCGCAGTCTCTAAATTGTGCCTGTTTAAGGCCTGAGTTTGCCCTCGCTAGTCCGAGGGAGGGCTATAACCTCTCTCCGTGGTGGAAACCACGATAACCAGGTTTCTTTCGCAATCTGTCAATTTTTTTCCTGAACTCAGGAGAGTTCAGGATTTTGAAACCAGCCTACTTCAAAATGTGGTGAGCTTTTCAATCCCCTCGACACCCAGGAGCTTCGTAGATATTGCAATTACTTCAGTATTCAACATAATTAGAGTTAGCAATAGAAGTGCCACATTTTCACGGGAATCCCTAGAAGATAAGAACACTCAAGCCGGAGCATAGATACTAACTCTATTGAAGAAATCTACATGATAATAGCTAGCTTGTTCTCATTAAGGTTGTTCTGTTTTATTGTTGCCAGGGAAGTATAAATTTAGAAATCTTGATGTAATACAAATATAGTAATTTTCAGAGAACTAATAGCTGATCTAGTAAGAGTCTATAGTATCCCCACTGATGTCAAACATGGATTATTCAGATCCACAGTTTAATTTTAAAAATATTGTCTACTTTCATTTGTATATAGTTAAACTACATTAATTTTGTCTTCATTTATAGTCGGGATTTCAAGAGAGCCCAAGTTATCATTTCAAGTTATTGTTGTTTAGGGTCTGTTCTGTTCATTACAAATAAAACTCATTTTCTGTATCACGAAAAGAGAGATAGTTCAGAAACTATTTTTTTTTTATATTTTATGTGTGTATTTCTTATGTACGGAAAGAGGGCTCGCGTACACTCAAGGTTATACATTACAACTGTTTTCATAAGATCGTAAGAGCGTTAAAATAAATAAATTACCTTGTTTCATGTTTGTGTGAAACGGTGTCGGTTTGTTAGACGTTACATTTAACTTTATTATTATTTTATAGAGCATTGTATTCCAACAAAGGCACGCCAAAGTAAAAATTCGAATGTCACTTGTTCTCATCTCTAACAAATGTTAACTAACTTACTGAACTGAAGTAATTTTAACAGGGTGGACATTTAATGCTATACAAACACGGAACGATTATTTTCGTGGCTTTTTTTACTCCCCAAGATAAAAGAATTTAAACTTGACCTTCAGCAAAAAATTTACATTTTTATTTTACAAATGTCATGGTAGCCTGTGACATCTAATTTCAGTGTAAATTATTTCATTTTAATAAGTTCGTTGGTGTTTGCTGGAAACAAGAACTCGTAAAAGGCAAATTTTGACTTTGCCATGCTCTTATGGTATTACTATATATTCTTAACATTTCCTATAAGAGGATAATGCAGTCGTTTGTTACGTCTACAAACTTAAATTTGTGCACATCTAAAGTAATACATTTCGTCTACTTGGACGTACTAAACAACAAACGTTTTGTAGAGTTCATAAAACGACGTTTACATTATTTTTTGGAAGGAGACTGAATAATAATTCTGGACCAACACCTGCACAAATCTATAAACGTAATAAGTCAGAATATAAATCGAAGTGTCAATCATAATATTTTAAAAGTGTAAAATCTTACTAGTTATGTGAATACACTTAGGTACATGCACTTCCCTTCTAAAAAGGAAATCGTCTGGATTAACTATGGACGAAGGAATATCGCGAAAAATTTTTGTGCCAACATACCCTCGAAAGCACTGTAGCTCCTTGCAACATGTATGACGCGGTGATATACGCCTGACATATAGCAGCTGTCTGCAGACCAATACCAGGAATAAAATATTACAATAGCGGGATTCTTATTAGTTCAGTCAAGTACGATTACAGCTCCACGTACAAATGAAAGCCAGTAATACTTTGCTGAACGTACGTTGAACCCCAGGAGTCAAATTTCCCCGCGATAAATCATCTATCTCTAACTATGGCCCTGTTGTTTTAACCAATGACATTTCCATCCTTATTTTATGTGTTGAGTCAGACGCGTGGCCGCCGATTTTAGGTGCCCATTTCGTCGCTCCGAAGCTTTCATACACACTGGCTAATTTACCAGGGACAAGCGTCAAATGCTTGACTATTTCTTACCTAATTCGGAGCAAGAACTATAGCATGCATGTTGGTCATTTCCCCGGTATTTTCATAGTAATTAGAAACATTTAAAGCATGAAGAATAAAATAAGAACTGCAGAAGAAAACACAGTGATGTTTCATTAGACCGTGCTGTTTGTATTCGAGCAGCACCAGTTGCCGATATACCACACAAGTCAGGATTCTCGGCAATTGTGCACATTGTTAATGCTGTCTCGTGTGAAATATTAACCCCTCGGTAAACAAGAAGCAGTAGAGTTGCCAATTATAATTTATCACGGGATCCACATGTATTTGCACCATGTGTGTGTATGTATATATATCGATGGTGTTTAACTGCAACCTCGTATGTCTAAAATGCAATTTACCGCATACAGCCAACTTGTATGTCACTGCTATACCTATATATTGATTAATATGTGTGTTATATTATTTTAAATTTACGTTATTGTATGGTAAAGATGTCTGAACAGTTTTTACAAGATATACTGTGAATACTATGTTTTTAAAGTGATTTTGCCTTTCAGACATACGAGGTTGCAGCTATATATATATATATATATATATATATATATATATATATATATATATATATATATATATATATATATATATAAATTTACGTTATTATATGGTAAAGATGTCTGAACAGTTTTTACAAGATATACTGTGAATACTATGTTTTTAAAGTGATTTTGCCTTTCAGACATACGAGGTTGCAGCTATTATATATATATTAAAGAGTTCTGTGTTATCGGAAACCAAGTTCCAACGCCAGGAATTGAACTCTGGACTTTCGGACGTAGCCAAATCCGTCGCGGTTCGTCAATTTTGCCTGCGAGGAATTCGGATGGGCGAGAGAGAGAGAGAGAGAGAGAAAGAGAGAGAGAGCGCGAGAGAGAGAGAAAGAACAAATTCTGTGACTACGAAATGTGTAAGGTCGCGAAAAATCATCAGCTGCTAATTCCGTCCTTATGGTCGGCCACAGGTTAGCAATCATCAGATGAGTGGGACGTTGTTAACCCCTTATCCCACCCTAATTTTTTCCCACTCACAGCTCCCCCCTCCCAATTGTTCCACTACGGCGACGAGCATGTCGGTAGAGACGCGCGCCTATTTTCGATAAGAAAATATCCCACGGTGCACGTCGGGATGGCTAAGCGAGGGTTTCGGGAAGACTATACGCCCGAGGGACTTGGCAACGCAGCATTTCGCCTGACGTTGGCCTGAGCGGACCAACCAACCAGCGCTCCGTGCCGACCTGATAGTTGCAATGTGTGGCCGCCAGAGGCGCTGTTGCCACTGTGGAACTAGAGCCCCCACCACCAGGGAGAAGGGCGAGTGAAACATAGGCGCCATGAGTGTGCCATGCACCGAGTCATTGTTTCGTTACAGCAGAATTATGGTTACTGAGGGTAGGTATGATGTGGCTAGAGACGAGATGATGTTCAGGTTACAAAACCTCATTTATACTAGTTTTACGATCATACCTTCTTTAATCGTGAACGACCGGAAGTACAGTGTTTTAGAACCGTATTACAATTTTGTTGTTATTAAATTCGTGCATTATATTGTAATATTTTCTAAGCAAATATTCTTTGATTTCAGCTAATTAGTTTGACTAAAATATATGTACTTAAATAGTTAGTTAATAAGATTGGGATTTAAGTCATGAAAATAAAATTAGCTATCGTATTATCAACAAAACTAAAATATAGTTTTAAGAAAGACTGATTCTAAATTTTAGGCCTGCAAAAGCAGCAGAAAAGATGGATCGTGGTATAGACATGATGGTTTATCGCGGGAAAGCTATACTGTATGGTGGGTTTAAACGTACATTCAGCTTATGAACAGATGACTAGCTTCCACTTGAACGTGGAGCTGTTGCCCTATTTGACTGAACCAATAAGAATCCCGAAATTTTAATATTTGATTCCTGTTATTAGTCTGCAGACAGCTACGTTGTGCCAGACGTACATCGCCCAATCATATGTGTTGGAATAATTTCAAGGGTATGTTGGTACAAAACATTTTCGCGATATACCATCATATTTAATGGCCTACGGGATCGAGATCCTCGCTTAATTGGGGGAACGCTTTGGAACTTAATGCGAACGACAAGATGTGCAATTTACGAAAACGTATTGGGTATATTCTACGCGGTAGTATTGATCACGTGCTCGGAGTTGCTCAGTCGTTGTATGTTTTATGGTTTACTCCCGAGCGTACGATAACTCCAAGAATTGTATGTTAGCAGTCTGCCAAAAAAATGCGGTGTATTTCAGTTGCAGTAAACATAGTTTCAGACAATTTAGAATATCTTTCGTACTGGTGCAATACAAGTGCACTGTATAGCAATTGTACTAGTAATTTATACTGTACAAACATGCCAGAGTTGACCACCGTAAACAAATTTCCCTTTGTGTACACACGCCAAAACATTTTTTTCCTTTTACGCACTCTTTCGCGTTTTTCGTCTCCTGGCGGTTGTTTACCATGGTGCCGATCAGAGTGGATTTGAGTACCGTAGAGCCGGCTAAGAGATCGAGTTGAATATTTAGATATAGACCGAGTAAATCGAGTAAGGTTTCCGTAAGTGCCTATGGTTGACGCATCTGGGGGAAGTCATGCTATGACGGAACTTCAGCCCTGCACCAAAGAGGCGTCGCCGTGATGTGCGATGTCTGCAGCGGTCAGCGGTGGAGCCGCCAGTTTAGAAGCTCGGAGACCGACAGATGGTCTTGTTTACCTGTCTCGTCGGCCAGCCGCCTCCCACACACGAGGTGCGAGATGTTTGCAGGTCGGGTAGTAGGCTCGGGCGACCGCGGGCTATTCTTGGTCGGGGCCCCGCGGAGGAATTCTCCCAACAGAGCCCGCCGCGGTAGATAATCTCAAGTTACGGAGGGGGTTAGGGGAATGGAGGGCGCCGAAGAAGGGGCCTCCACGGACGTCCTTTTATAGACACGCGAGGGGTAGCAGTAGCAGCCGGTGGGTCTGTGAGGCAGTTGGTGGGGGGAGTCCCCGTGCTGTGACTCAGGTGGCATGTGGTCCCCACTCAACTCCTCGTCAGCTGTGAGACGACAACCCCTCTAACCACTCCTTCATACGGGGGCGTGGGAACACACGAGGGTCTTCGGCGATCTGGAACCTGCGGTGATGCAGCAGCGATGACACTTGCCTCCCAGCGCGTGTATCCGGGTTCAATTCCCATCGGGGTCGCTTCTGATTTTAGCATGGTGTCAAAAAGGCGTAACCAAATGAGTGCTACGTGTGGCATTAGCCACCTATATAAAATATTAGTGCACTCTGAAATATCTATGACCTTATTGTTGTGTAAAGAGCACTGCAGACATCGAAGAAAATAGGGTTTGCTTGATCAGTCAACTGGCGTTTCTGTTTGCTCTGTAGAACTACGCAATGAGTTTGCCGCGAAAAAGATTTTTGCGTCATTTTGTTTTATTGTCTTGCCCACACATCGGCATCTATGCTTCGTGGGGCCGCGGTGGTCGAATGGTGTTTGCATCTGGGAATCGTGCCAGACGATGCCATGGGTGGGCGGGTATTCTCGGGGATCTTCCGTTTCTACCACCCCTTCTTTCAGACATTTCTCTATACTCATCTCATTTCACCCCTCACAAGTGGCAAAGCCCTCGATTTTAAGCGGTGACCAAAATCTCTCATTCACTCACTCTGCTTCGTAGTTATAACTAGCGTAAATTTGTTTCGACACGTCTTTCATTTTGCTGCAACCATACAGAATACAGTTTCTGTGACACCATTGTCTGTAAATTGCCAGTAAAAACCCAATATAAGTAAAAGTTAAAAACATTCAACCACTGTCAATGAAGCAGATTTGCAGATAGTCACGTAAGGTATTGGAACTAACTGTGCAAACATTTCTTTCGCCACAAAGTCATGTCTCTATCTATAACTTATGCTTCAGCTGATATACCAGCATACTAGCACGGCTGGGCATAAATAAAAGCATTACATATACAAGACTATTGCTGAAACCTCAAAATATTCTAAATTTTGTAACATGATACTCCTGACAAAAAATTGTATTATCTTATGCGAGCTTACGTTTAGAACGTGTTCATTTGCTGTTGTGGTTATGAGTATTCAGTTTGACTATACACAAAGTAGAAGGGACTGATCCTAGCTTTCATTCAGGTTTTCTTTTATTGGTTCACACAGAGGTGTTCAGGGCAATGTAAGTATACTCTAAAAATTGTTTGTAAATTTGCCACACGTGAGCTAAGAAAGTAGGTATGGTATAATTGTTTCCCGACATCCCTGGTAGCACTCCTAAACCTTTTTATAAAACAGTCAAATGTATACTGAAGACACCAGACTTGTATTGTAACAACAGTAAAAGTTTGCATATTTACAAGATGAAGTATGGTAACTGTACCATACTGCGTCTGGGATAATAACTTCCTAAACATCCAAGGAAGTTTTTTTTTACAGTGTAAACTGTGAGCCTGTCAAAATCATACCAGAAATGTACGTGCGTTAGAATATCCAGCACTGCATAAAAAATTAATCATGAACATTTCCGCTTCGAATTGATGGCAAGTGTGTTGTAACAAACTAATCTATTACATCGTTCGTCAAACAAGTTGTAAAGTACAAGCTATAAACCGCTCGTCGTTCACGTACTTTTCAATTTAATGCCTCTTTTAGTAGTAAAGAACTTCAGTCTAAGTATTCCAAATTATCTTAAGTAATTCGTAAAATTATGAGTTTCTATTTTCAACTGTAGTTGCATGAAGTGACACGTTTTTAAACCGTTTGTGTGTTTTTACACGCTAGTATAACTGAGATGCAGTAGACAGATTGTGTGTTCCAAGTCGTTTAGCTGTCCGTAGTTTCCGGTCTCTGTTCTGAGAAAATGCCAACTTACTTCCTTAATACAGGGCATCTGAAATCCTCGCCCATTAGCTTAATTACCTCGTTAGTATCTGGGGAAAAAAGTATTTAACACATTTAATTCATTTTCGTGGCAGATAAGTTAAGCTTCTTCCACGGATTTTTTCCCGCGAGAAATTAAAATGGTGAGAATGGAAAATATGTTTGTCCTAATTTTCTTAAAATGTCTTAATATTTTAAGTAATGTTTATTTCGATTCATCTTGTAGCTATTATTTGTAATAATTTTTTTTAATAATTGTTATTTTGAGTGTGGTACTTTCATGTTTGTACAATTTGTTACCTTATTACTAGAGATGATGGTTTATCGCGGGAAAACTTGACTGTTTGTTGCGTTTCGTTGTACGTTCAACTTACCAGAAGATTACTGTCTTTCGCTTGTATGTGGAGCTGTTACCCTATTTGAACAAACCCATTACAATCCCGCTTTTGTAATATTTCATGCCTATTATTGGTCTGCAGACAGCTACGTTGTGTCAGAAGTATATAATCGAATCATATATTTTGCAAAATAAACTACAGCGTTTTCAAGGATATGCTGGCACAGAATATTTTCGCGATATACCATCATTACTACCTGTTACCATATCGAAGGTAAGCTTGTGCTTACATTTTTATTTCTGAAAATTTTACTCACTAGAATTTGATATTAAATATACATAATACAGAATTTCCCACAAGTCCGTTCTCATAGGGTAAATAGCAATTGATGAAATATGGAATGGTTTAATAGTGATATAGTGTTGGCGTAAGAGAACAGCAGTGTGTTCACTTCCGTGTGTCATTACGGCAGATAATGTTCGAATTGATGGCCGGGATGTTCTTTGCACATGCGTATGCGATGGAATTACTTTGTACACGATGGAGCAGCATGTAGTAGTAATGTTGTTCTTACATTTATCTATTTTAACTTTCCTTATGAGTCCGGCCTTTTCTACGAGACAAGAACTTATTGGACAGTTTCATCAGCGTCGTCATGAAGTATTTAAACGTCAAATTTCTCACTAAGTCTGTTTAGGTTCCGTAAATTGGGTATACTTTACACCACAAAAAAATTTATATTTACTATGCTGACAGTTGAAAGACAAGTGATTGTATTCGATGGTATTAAATTATAATTTTTGAAATTCCAATTCGTGATGTGTCTTTATTTCACCAAACGACCTAGAAACAAATATTTTTGGTGGTGCAAAGTATACCCACTTTACGGTACTAAAAATTCGTTATTTTATGTTTGTACTACAATAAAAATATTTTCTCACAATGATACTAATGAAGTTCTGCAAAATCAGAATATCAAAAAATAAGTTGTCTCTTATAAATTTGGTCTCTTACCACCGCATGGAACTCGCATAGTGACTACCTTGTCACTGTGGTATAATGGCTAGAACATCTACCTGGAAGTCATAAGGCCGTGGGTTGAAATCCCAATAAATTCGAAAAAATTTTCTGGTCACTAAATGGTATGTTAAGATCTCGGGAAAACATAAGAAATAAGATCATGTCGTATTTCTGGAATGCAGTTAAGTATTTAAAGAAATTAAATTTTTGTAGAAAACGGATTGTCCGTAATTTAATGGAGAATTCCGTTATCAAGAAAAACTGAGTGTCCGTTATTTTACGAAGATTTCTGGATAATTTTTTGCCTGTGCTTTTCCGTAATTTCACATAATTTTTTTGTAACTATGCACAGTTTTTTGAATCCCAGCTTGTGCCCAAAATAAAACGCAAATTCTTCAGGTCTCTAATAATTAGGGACATGAACATTTCGCGTAAAAATGAATTTTTCCCCTGTTTGTTTTAGTTCCTTGTGCTCACATCTGCAGTTCTGCTTTGTAGTCAGTGATTGGATGTTTCAATTCTCACGTGTCTTTGGGTTGTAACCACAAATTACAGACGTATGGTGTTGCAGTACCCGTACTGTGATTGGAACAGTCAAATGAGGGGCGTCACATCACAAAGCCACGCTGCCAATATCAGAAAAGCAAAACTGCAAAGTTACACGTAAGGCATTGAAACAAGGTGGAATCCGGGTGACCTCCACTGGAAAAAAATTTGGATTTTAGGGTGCAGTATTGTGGTATGACCGGAGTTTCCAAACTAAAATAAAATATCCCCTTTAACAAATGACTATAGTTATTTTAAAAGTGAAAACATGTGTGCTAATATAAAATAAATGTGGTACATTTTATAGCTCTGCTTCCATATTGTTACAACAAGTGACGGTGTTGTTAATGTTGTGTTGCCTTTTATGTAACTCTAAAAATTTATGACGTAAATCTCTTCAGTATTTTACATGGAACTTGTTTTGTTTTAAAATTTTTGGAGCATTCTCGGAAAGGGGCATGCCCTCTATCCCACCTGCCACACTTCTGGATCCGTTCATGGTCAATAGAGAGCAAGCAACCAGTTTCTTAATTTTTTTTTCAATAAAAATTACCGAAACTTGAAACAAAAATCTCTATTATTAGCGTCTTCCGCTGAGATACTTAAAATCCACGCACTTGCTCCGGCTACGGCTCTAGTTAACGTTAATTCTACAATAGGTAGGACATATAATGTATTTTCTTATGGGAGAGTTTCGCACAGTGAAACACTGTGCCGTTAATCGCGCCCAATAAAATACGGAACCATAGTAAAATTAATTTTAGATAGGCCTAAACGTGGTTAAGAGAGAAGTCATTTAATTTAGTATAAAAGTGAAATGCGAAACAATATTGACCTTCAAATTATCAACTTTATGTCATTTAAATTTCAGGAAAATTCTGCGATTGGTCAGTTTACACATCTACACGGAAACAAGCGCTCAAACAGCAGAAATTTTCCCAGTGCCAAAAATTTATTTATGCTGTTTTTGCGAGTTTAATTTTTTAAATCTTGAAAGGTAGCAGATATCGCAAAACAGTTACATAGAAATGTTGGAAATTGTTTTTACTATGTAGCCAAATTATTCAAACCGTAGAATGGGGATACTTGCAACATGAGGGTTTAACTTGTAACTAGAACCAGTGATTTTTTGTGAAAAGAATTCTGTAACAATTAGTTTCAATGCCTTATGAGTACATGTGTATCTCTGTTTCATGGTCAGTGATTGGAAGTTTTTAACGTTCGGCGTCTCGGCAGGGGCGTCATTTGGGGCCACAGAGGGGGGGGGGCAAAGCCCCCCCCCTGGGTTTACAATTTTATGTGTATAAATATGTTTTGGTATTTTTTAATTTAAATAATGCTAACTTAAACACATAAAATTGAAGTTTTATTATTAAAGTATCTAATTGATACATGCTTAATTAATAAAAAAGATGCAACAAGGTCACTGTCGCCAGAAAAAAAAAATCTTGCCCCCCCCCCTTAGAAAAACCTGAAACGACGCCCCTGCGTCTCAGAGTCCTACCCGCATGTCACGGACGTGTGGTGTCGCGGTAACATTGTTCTGGTTGGTGCAGTCAAATGAGCCACGCCTCTTTCCAATTATATTGTACCAATAACTATGAAGCAGTGTTGCGGGTGTGCAGGTAAAGCATTGAAACAAGTTGCTGCATAATAATTTTCAACAAAAATCACTGGCACTACTTGTAACAAATAAATAAATACTCAAATCCCAACATAGAGTAAAATTTAATTAAAATAAATATTCCTTTTATGTGCTTTGCTTCATTTTTGTGGGGAAATTATCAGCTGCTTAATATTTCATGTACAGTCTCTCCAACCAGAAAATTAATTTATATTTAAGTGTTTCAAGTTACACCACCTGTTGCAAGTATCCACATTTCACGGTCACATAAGTTTATATAAGTTTAGCTAGTTATCGACTTAATTGAATTTTATTAAGTCAATAATTGACAAAAATTATAAAAACTAATGTTTTGAAGAAAAAAAAATAATAATAAGGACACGTAATACAAACGATTTCCAACATTTATGTGTAACGGTTCTGCGATATCTGTTCCTTTCAAGATTTAAAAAATAACACTTATAAAAGTAGCATAAATAGGGACCCTGTTGTTGAATTAAACCTACTCTGGGGCGGGAGAGGCTGCACTTTAGAATGCTGGAAGAATGTGAAGATCTTAATTCTACACAAGTTATTTTTCACGTGTCTGATTTAAAATGGGTTGACAGGAAATCCCACAAACCCAGAGTAGAACTTTCTTAAAATATTTCAACACATAATGCAGTCTAAGAAATTTCGACGAAAAAGAATGTAATATGTCTGCCAAAATATGAAGAAATGAATTGATAGTTTAACGAGACACGTGTTACACGGATGCTTGTAATATGCTTCATATGAAAAAAAAAAAAAAACTTCAAAGGAGCTATATTTGAACGAGTCATGACGGCCAGGTTTGGCTCGGCGCCCTTTGAACTATTTCGGCCGATGATTCATTGCCGTGTCGTGCGAACGTTTCTGCCGGTGAGATTTTTTTTTTCGCACCTGACATAGTAACGGTTGACAAAATGTGCGGCCGCACCAGAGACTAAATAGTAATAAAATGACGTGACGGACCATTTGACACGGACGACCCTCTCTTCTTATTGGCTGCCCGATGCTATTGATACAAGCCCCATGTCTGTTTGGATCATGCGTGCTACGACAGGTTTCCTAGTCCCCTGGCTGTAGGCTAGTAGGCAGTCGCCGCACGCTGATTGGCAGCAGGAGTCCCGCCATGTTGCTGGCCAGCGAGAAACCATTTTGCTTGCATGTGTGACTGAGTTTGCCGTTCTACCTGCTGTTTCATATCTGTATTCTTAAATATTCTGTAACCTCGCCTTGAATTCAACCTCGTCACGTATACTCACAGCAAATTATCATGTCCAGTGAAACACGGGACTTTAAAAACACTTCCTTTGATACAAAACTTTTTTGTTGAAAATTTAAACATTTCTTTAAAATATGAAGCACTTCATATTTCTTTTGCAGTAAATTAATTTTTTTATAAATGCTTAAGGAATAGTAGTTAAATCTGTGCTGCTATTAATAAGAAAAATTTTATTTTAATGGTAAAGTTAGTTTAGGTAAGTTGTAATTTCTTACAGACAAGCTTTGCGCTTTAAAAATAACATACTTAGATACAACTAACATATTGTTGCGTGCCATGTACCTGGAGGCCAGTGGTCGGCGGCTGTTTCGTAACACCTTGAGGGCTGGCCGATGATTCAAAGCCCGGGTGGCTCATAGTGGGAATCCCGCCGAACCTACGTCATAGATACTAGTCCCAACTGCATCTTAACCCTTCGAGGGCGGCCGACGTGACTACAAGCACATCCGAAACATGATGAAAAATCTATTTTTAGACCCCTGTAATGCGGGGAACACCCGACTGTCTGGGCTAGTATAAAACCACAGAATCGGCACATTTGAGGAGAGTTCGCTATTGGTAGTGCTAGAGGAAGGTGCTACGCCTGTGGAGAGAGACTGGTGAAGACATCTTGGTGACGTCAAAGTCTACTGTGAGTCGGCAGGGGGCTACCTTCGGAGCAGTGTTTGGCGATACAAGAGGACTGCTGCGGCGGGCTGACAGGCGAAGAGGAGGTGCGCGACGGGAGTCGAACAGAAGACCTCAAGAGTGAAGACAGCGGTGCACTCGGGGTGCTGCGCAGCACATGGTGAGCCATCACCACTTCGGACTGA
>PNEQ01004051.1:0-15583 GCA_003012365.1 Medauroidea extradentata
TAGTACATAACACAACACAACATATGTTTTCACTGGCTTGTTGTCGCCAGGTTGCCTGCCTACCCCTGTTACTTTGGTGCACCATTGCAGGTATAAGGATGCATTTCCGGACATGGGTTCCTTAATCAAATATGTTCCAAACATGCACATCTACCATCCCTATCAATTTGTAACACTTATTCTTGGCCACCCTGTATATACACACACGCCTATGTACACACACGCCTTCATGAACACCTACACCTAACCCTACACACACGCACCTACATATATCTATGCACACACATACATAAACACCTGCACCTATCTCTATACACAAACACATGTATATACCCCTACACACACCCTACATACACACCTACACCTACCCCTACACACAAACACCTACACACCTACACCTGTGTGTGTCGTAAATGTTATCATGAAACTAGATATGCGGCGACTTTAAGGGTACTATCTACCTGTGAGTCTCGGCGAGAACCATGACAAGGATTTAAATGTTATATTAAATTCTGTGGGACTCAGCCAACTATCGAACTTATATATGTGCTACAACTGACATTTTAATTCATCTCGGTGCAGCCCACATTGCTACACGATCTTTTAGGTTAATTTTGCAGTACTCTAGATCTACGAGTTATAAAATATTTTATATTTCACAAACAACTCATGAACACCTATTCATATTTCTATTTACAAATTTTTTATTCCTGTAGCAATATTTTCCTTGTTGGAATGTAGAAGTTAGGTTTGTCCGTAAGCAATATCTTGAAAGGTAACTGACCCATACCGAATATAATTTAATATGTATCCTTGCTCTCGTCAGAGCTCAGTGGCTGGCAAATTCCGTAAAAATGTTGGGTCAAGAAGCAGACAAGAAGAGAAGTAAAAATACATTTTGAGTTGAACGCATTTCGAGTAAATGACACTTGTGTAAGGTTGTTGCGCTAGTAAATCCGTTGGATTTTTTCATATCGTATTATGCCAAAAGTCTTGTTTACAACACAGTTGAAACATTGCCGCACTGTACAGGCGTTCCAGCACATCCCAGGTTGCTTGAGATCGTTCGCGAGTCATTGTGGAGACTACTAGCAAGCTGCATTGATGCGCGTGGCCATCGTTTGGAGCACCTACTGGTGCATACATACAGTACTGGAGTGCGTCGCTGTGAGGCAGTCATACTTCGTGTATGCCTGTTCCCTTCCCAGCAAATTACTGCCGTTATCTATTTGTTTTTCCTTTCTTGATGTGCATGCCTCATCCTTACATTTTTTATAATCACTTACGAAACATACTATATTTTTCTGCCAGGTTTTCAACTTGTTCACACTAAAGCAATAACAAACGTGCAAGAATAAAAGGACCGAGTCCCATGTTACCGGGTTTCAGGCGTAATTGGCTACTTACTAAAGCTACGACCAAAAATATCGCTCTTGGTGCCGTTTGCCCCCGCCGTCAAACAATGTACAGATATGCACTCGTATATCTGTATCTCCTGTGATTTCAAGATTCGTTTCGTGAAGTTGAAAATAGCAAAACAGCCATTTAACCGGCCATTTTTAAGCTGTATAGTTACGCTGTAAGACCGTAGGGACACGCGGCATTTATCATTACTATTACGTCAGAAACAGAAATATTCCGCACTTGGAAGTCAGATACTGGCAGTACTATAACGGAAACGCTGTGGGCAAGTGCAGTATTTTTGACATAGAGTCTATGAAGTACCCGACGTTCATGTCTGAGTCGCCCTTACCGCTCCGCCGCCTCCAGGCCTCGGATACGAGAAATACCTCCAGCCAGATGACGTTCTCATGGACGCCGCTTATCTGCCCGCTAGCGGCTCAGAAGTGACGGAGCTAGAAGGGAGACATTGATGCGCGCATCAAATACTGCATCGCCCCAACGAGTGTGCAAGGTTCCCGCCTATCCATTTTTTTTTTTTTTTAGGTTGTTCGGTATAAAGTGAGCAATAAGAATTTAACCTTTGAGAAATATCACTAGACTTTACTGCGTATAGTTACATATTAACTATAGTCCCCTTACTGCTCGTATGGTTGGCAGCGAAATTACGCAATGTAGTTCCATGTACTTTCATGTTTAAATACTACAACATTGAAACAAAAGCAATCGAAATCGACGTATCGTACTTTTATATAATTAATAAACGGTTTTTATCAAACTATAGATTCCGACTAACTGCACAGTTTATCTTACACGCACAAATATCAAGTGCCGTGTCCAGAGAGAATAGACATTTCCCATCGTTAGCTGTTACGTGCGGAAATATACGAATTGGCTGAAAATAGAATTTAAGCAGGGCTTTTTTGAGTGCTCACTTTATCCCGAACCGCCTATACAATGGGACTTTAAGCGGTTTCCGTATGTTTTTTTTTTCCTTTCGTGGAAAGCCTGTAGCAAAGTTCAGTGCACATTTCCATTTGAGTTTCACATCCGGTTAGTACATTTTGCATTTTGAAGTACTGCAAACCGAAAATAACTTTTTTTTATATGTTGGACTGATTCGAAACGGTGTTTTTATTAGTTCCGAGTCTGTTTTCTCTTCGTTTGTTGATACAGTGAGCACACTTGGAATAGTCCCCCCCCCAAAAAAAAAAAAGTATTTACGAACACAATGGTATGCAGTTGCATTGTAGATGGCGCCCTAGAAACACTGGAGGATGCATGTTGGTCATCAAACTCGCGAAATTGTCTTGTACCGAGTCCCATACCCCACTTTACAATGTTATAAATGCTTTCTAGAAAAATGAAAGTTTATTCGTATATATTCGTGTGCAACTGTTAACGGATAAACGTTTAAGTAAAATTATATTAGCCAAGTTAGTACAAGTACAGCTTTAAATTAAAAATTAAAAAAAAAAACCGACTGTAAATTGACGAGGAGTTGAGAATCCGGCAAATTCCAGATGAGCCTGCAGCATCAGGTAAAGGTGACCATGTTATTGTAAGTGTCATTGAAGTCACAGGATACTTAATTTCGGATCGATCAGACCAGTGGAAGTTGCTCATATCCCTTAAAATACTAGAAAAGAGCTGATGATCATCAAACGCCTGAACAGATCTTCATAAATTACAGCCAAGAACCATCTGATTAACGTAAGCTTTAATATAATAATAAAAAAACACGAACAAAATCGGTCCAATCGTTTATGAGCTACGATGCCACAGACAGACACACATATACACAGATACTAAGACAGGCACGTCAAACTTATAACACCCCTCTTTTTGCGTCGGGGGCTAAAAGTTTATAACAGAAACTAAAACACAGATTGCTTGTTCCGATATGAAGAAGAAGAGGATGACGAATATATTCAATTCCATGTTGTAGTTTGGTGGGGTGGCTGTTTTTTTAACAGTTTGCCTTTTGACATGATTAACCACAGCAGATTCGATTAGATTAGAAAATCTTTTGTATTTGACGGTTTCTCAGTCAAGGTTTTGGGTTAATCTACATAAACGTTGTGGAAAGTCGGTTTACAACACACCAGAGGTCAAACCTGTCCAGTTAAATACATACGGCAGCCATGTTTGTTCGTGTTTAAAGTTAAACATGTTTGAGAGGTTACACTACTAAGCAGAATTATCTCACTGAACTTTCTAACGTCAGCAAACTTGGAACCTGAAATGTACCATATTTAATTATCATCACATCAACACTCAACACCATGATTTTTTAATTATCATATTGCGTCTAGCTGCAATGCTGCTGCTGTGTGTAGAGTGAATATAATTTTTACCCCTAAAAGATATTTTAACGAGTGTAAAATGTCGGACCAAAGATCAGCCATATTTGTTTAAAAAAAAACGTTACTCCAAGCAGCCAATAGGAGAGAAGTATCGAAGATATGTCGTTCGAAACTACACAAGAAACCAGTTTACTTTGAACGAGAAGAGACTGCGATCTGAACTCGTTTGTAGCTCGTGTAACCGCTCCACAAAACTGAACATGTTTAAGTGAAGTAGTTCTGCATCCAGTGTGATCGCGGCCTTAGTTATGCTGATAAAGCATTGTTTTTTTATTTCACTTGTTACTTGCAGATCGCCGTTGAAGCTATATCAAGTCTGCGCACTGTGGCCAGTCTTGGAGCAGAGAAACTATTCATGAGCAGGTACGAGAAGGAGTTGCAGCTGGCAAGGAAGGCAGCGGCGATGAAGACAAGAGTGAGAGGATTTGTGTTCGCCTTTGGCCAAAGTTCACCCTACTTTGGCTACGCCCTCAGTCTGTACTACGGCGGATATCTCGTAGCGTCTGAAGGCCTTGCCTACCAGAATGTTATCAAGTAAGTTTAGAAAGAAATAATTAATGTATACGCGCATGTATATGTTTCTGCATGCACATATGTAAAAGCATATGTGTCCATGTCTAAACGAATGATTTGGTATATTTATCTCAATAAAACAAAGCGAAGAAAATTTTTTTCCAGTTTCCTTATGCTAATAACAAAGATATTGTCTTATCTTATTTAATAATTAATTTCTCCATGCACTATTCATGCAGCGTGTAACTTACTGTTCGATTTATTTAAATGGAGGCGCGAACAATAAGGAATACTTAACGACCGTTTCGCCAAATATGTTTGCACTAGCTTGTTTGTGCACATCTGCAGCTCTACCTCATGCTCAGTCAAAGTAGTGGACGTTCATTACTCCCATGCTTTGTGGGGCTTCTAGTCACAAGTCACAGACGTGTGGGGTCACAGTAATCTTAACCTGATTGGTACAGTCAAGTGATAGACGTCACTGCTCAAAGAATCTATGCCAATGACTGCGACGCAGAGCTGCTGCTGTGCACGTAACGCACTGAAGCAAGGAGGCATAAAAATCTTTCCGCGAAAACCGAGATTTTTTAGGTTTGCTACACAGCACGCATTTACCAGGTAGACACAAGCTTCCTGTGTACACATTCGTGCAGTCAATAGCCGACAGAATTCACTTACGTCGAAGATATCGCTACGTTCTTTGGTTTCTGTATACGTTCAGAAAAGTACACATATTGAAACACCTACCCTACTTGTTACGAAAAGGGAAATTATATTTCCTACACAGTAAAAATGTTTTCTTTACTACTAAGGAAATAATTTCTTTCATGATATTTTCCTCGTGGTATAGTAAAGAAATATAGATTTACAGCAAGCGAATAGTACGTTATTTCTTTCAAAAATCTTCTTTCAAAATATATCAGATTTTGTAGAAAATATAATAAATTTTTGAACATAAAGCTTGTGCTGAAAATACCGCAACTAACTTCACCATAAAGAATTCTAAGTAAACTAGTTTAATAGTAACAAAATTTTTTTTATCATTACTGTAACCCTTTAACAAAAACTTCATTGCGGCTAAGTTACTTTGTATCGACTCATATTTAAACTTTGCAGCAACACACATTTTGTTCTGGCAAAGAAAGTGTTTTAGAGTGATGTAAAGTTAAACTCATTTCGAAATACAAGCACATAATGCATGACGCATCAAGTATCTCGTCACAATATTGTTGCTAATTACAGAGAATGAATAGTTTGTATCAGTTGGGTTAACGTTCTAAGTATGGACACTTGACTGCACCTATCCTGTACTATCAGTATGTTGTAACAAATAAATGTAAACAACTTGGCATGAAGTCGTTTACAATAAAACTAGCACGTGATGAACGTATGTGGTCACCTGCACAAATGTTGATGTGTGCAGAGTCTCGGAGGCGCTGATATTTGGGGCGTGGATGCTGGGACAAGCGCTCGCCTACGTGCCAAGTGCCAGCCTTGCTAAGCTCGCAGCTGGTCGATTATTCAAGCTGATCGACCGCAAACCTCTTATGGTGTCCACGGACAGCAACCACAACTGGGTACGTAGAACTCCGGCAGTTAAGGGAACCGCCTAACATGCAAGGTTTTGGTGCCTCGGTGCTCGTTTGGGTTCACTTAATTTTCTTGTAACTCACTGAGTGACTGAATTCCTTGTGGAACTATCTAGGGAAGGGGGGGGGGTTGTAACTATTATAGTAAAAATGAGCGCTGCATTTCAGCTTTGTTGAATACCCGTCGCTATACGATATTTATTTACATACACGCAAATATCAACGTCGTATTTGAACAATGGTTGCACTTGCTGGTTTCTATGCGGAGTCAATAGTAAATAGCAGGGCCAAATGTGCAGCAAACGCAAACAGTTGTGTTTCTGTTCGAACCAAACAAAGATTCTTTCTTTATCCTCAGGGGGGGGGGGGGAAGTTAGGAAAACACCTATTACTTAACTATCGAAAATTGTATCGCAATACATCTTTATAACGTTTAATTTAAGAAAAAAAATCGCCCATAATTTTAAACAAAATTAACTAACAAATGATCCAGTTTAGTTATAAACTGTGCAGTAAACTGAAAATATTATCTCGTATGCGTTTGTATGAGAAGATCTATGCAGTGAAAATAATAATAGTAATAGCAGTAATAATGCAGGATAATGTATGAACTTAATAAATGCTCGTTTACAACATATATGGTACAATACTGAATAAAACTTGGAATTAGACAATTCCGTAAACCTAATAACTAAAAAAAATAAAATAATAAAAAAAAAATGTCCGGAATTGAATTAAATATTGTTACACAAAACACGTTGAAACTACATTTACTTTATTCAGTGCACTGTAATAATATGCAACAGTAAACGGATAAGATAAATTACAAATATGCAAGTGAATTTAACGTAGGGCGGAAAACAAATAAATCAAGGGGAAAACTCGCTTGGGAACTCAATATACAAAAATACAAATCTCATACAACTATAGCGAGAGGATTTTTTAACACCCGGGGTCGTTTATTAGCGTCCCCTTCTACAGGGGATAGGAAAGTTAGACATTGCACATTTGCATCTAGTAAAGTAAATTATAAAAACTATAGAGAGAAAACTGATAAATACCCTTACTTAATTAAAAAAAAAGGCATGAAACTTAGCTAAATAAAGTAAACGCGTATACTTAAAAACGTTAACTTTTAATAAAGCTAATAAACACTTATACAAAAGAGAAAATAGGAGTGCGAGTTACATTAAAATTTACATTTACAATTAATAAAAATAATTGAAACAGAACATTTTCCTTAAGCCTTAACAAGTAGAAAATCTTAACGTTACAATTAAATCAAAATACAGAAATAGAAACGAAAACATTATGTCTGGTATTTAGTGCAATATAAAATGAAATGTAACTTAGTGCTACATGGCAATTAAATTTAATAAAGACCCGACGGTTACACTACTACTGTGGAGTGGTCTTAAATCTTAAGTTAAACTAATAAAACATCTCAGCGTCCCGCCTTGCTGCGGTTATCTCCAGTAATGATTTACACACAATAACTAGTAACAGACTGAAATGGTAGGTTGCGGTAAGAGTGTAGTGACTTACTGACTTAGACGATTCTCATCGACATGGATCAGCTACTTCTCTCCGACACCTCGTTTCCTCGACCCTCGAACACAGACTGACCACGTTACTACACATCTTACGACCTAAAACGACGCTGATCCACCTATATCGCGTCCTGACCAGTCAACGAAATTCGCCCCAGATTGGTACACCCCCAGCGCGGCCTCACTGGATGCGTCCCAGTTATGCAACCAGAGTTATGCCAAGCGCCTCCAAAACTGTCAGTTATCACAACGACCACGCCGGGTGTGCAGCCCCAGTCGCCTATGCTCTAGCATCCGAAGGTTGTTCTCCTCGACCACTCTATCAGGGCTGTGATGTTGCTCTGGGGCTCTTGAGTATTGGCGGGCACTGTACCGGGAGGGGTTCCTCGCTATATTTACGGCATCCGTGACCTCTCAGCACAATAACCTCTCACACCCAAGTCAACCTGCAGCTTCCTAGTGGATCTTAGAACCAATGCAGACTTTATAGTGCGAGCCGTATATATCCTGATTCCTCAGGGCTAGGAAAGGGGTATATGCCTTGATGGATTCTCCGATAGATGGTAACAAGGAGAAACCACTAGGTGGGGCGTTAGACTACCTAGCGCTCAGGCCATTGGAGCCCAAAAGCCAGTATCTCAAAGTGCAGACACCTGGGAAATGGTAACGGACGAACCTGACGATGGTCAGAAAAAACAGAGCGCACGACCGGGCCACGTGGTTGTAAGGGGTGTGTGCCCCCCTCCCCTTCCCGGTTGGTGTTCTGGATTAATGAACAGCATTTGCGTCCCTCTATTACTCAGACAGTCAGCCTGGAAAACCCATACGTGCCATGAAAATTAGGTAGTACATGGGGCGACCAGATAGCCCCATGGTGAGGTTCTCTCCTCCCGTGTCTGGTCTGGGTTGGACTCGTAGTGGCGGTGGTTGCCCATATGTTGGGCAGACCTGGAGACGACTCCTCCTACATGACAGGTCGAAGTGTTGGTTACTAAAGTGCCCGGTAGCAGACCTGGTGAGTCTGTTAGGGGTTAGATAGGCCTCGACTCAAACCAAGAGGTCGCTGAGCTGAGGATCTCAGCCGGGAGGCTGAACAGTGGGCGAGATCCTGGGTTGGGTTCCCCTGGGCTATCTCGCTAGCCTATGCTACTCCTTTGGGAGGTGGTCGGAGGCGCAGTTCAGAGCTTCACCAAGGAGTTAGGTGGTCCCAACTGTCTGTTAGCTAAGTCCACTGCATTGTAGAGTGTGATCTCTCCCCACGCCCAGGGACCGGGCGCCGGTAAGGCGTTATGGCTAAGAGGCACGTAAACAGAGCAAAGGAATGTATGCAGTCCCAGCCGCCTGTCGGAACAATTGGTCAGCAGATGCCTGCTTTTGACAAAACTGTATTACAACAGACGATTCCCGCGTCCTGGATTTCTGAAATTAAACCAAGTTTAGCGCAGCTCGCCGGCGAAACTCAAACTAAAAAATTTAGCACAGTGACAATATTACGTAAGACAAAACGTAGCATGTTTACTTTTAAATGTTTTTGTGCAGCTGTACATTTTCAGTCTTAGATAATAGGAAGGCTGAACAAAGACGTATAAACGCTGATACTGAACGCTTTTATTCGTCTGCAAACAGTTGAAAGAGTGTCTAATAAGTTTACCGCATTCATATAAGATGCAACAGTCTACAATATTTTGGAGACTATATTGGCACCAAAAATTTACGAGAAGTTTTTTTACTCTCCGTACTTATTATTATTTCACCCTCTGGAATAGTCTGGCGATGTTCGTCCCCGTCTCTAAGAAGAATGTAGTATACGGTTATCTGTATAACTTCATTATGATAAACCTTCGCAAGATTCTCTTTTTACTCGCTGGAGTCTATAAAATAAGGAAGTGATACGAACGTATCGGATCATTAAATGTGCATGTAGTGACTTCGTAGGAGGGACTATATTGATGCCCGTAAATTTTGTTCTTGGGTAGTATGGTGTAAAGTCGAATTAAAACGTTAGTATTTTCTCTTTTACAATTTATGCTGCTACTTTTGTACATATAGAGCAGCATGGGAAAGCGATTTTTAACAAATTGGCCCACAAAAAATGTTACCCATACGTGTGCTGTATTTTTAAAAAGCAGAAAAGTGTGGTTTTGTTAAATAGATGAAGGTTGTGGGAATTAAGTATAGCAGTTTCGTGTAAAAAAGGAATATGCCTGACACGGCTACGTGACCGTTCACGTGTCAGGTCCTTTAAGGTGGGATCTCACTCCTTGTGATGAATATTCCACTTTCATATCATAATATTTCCATTGAAATTATTAAAACTAGATTTGTACAGTTTTAACTTATTACTAATGTCTTCTGATCTATTCAACAATTTTGAATTCTTGATTTTATCGGCGAACTAATATTTGTCATTAAAAAATAATGTCTTCACTTATTATGTCGCGGTTATATGTCAGACGTAAGTGACATATACGCAATATATTTAGCAGAGAGCTGCGTGTGATTTAATATGTATTGCTAAACAACTGAAACAAACAAAAAACCAGTTATTATAAAATGACTCCACCTTAGCTCTATTTAGCTGACTAGCTTGGCTTCCGGGATGGAGCCGCATCTTCATGGTTGTAGAAACCGCCAGAAACCTAAGCAGAACACAACCCATGCTGTAAGCTCATCATTGGTCAGAACACAAGCCAATCAGGAAAGGTCAGCTGCGATCGGCTATCAGGGGACCCAATGAGGGCATGCTTTGCTTTCGTTGGCCACCTGGACAGCCTATTACATGCGAGATCCCTTGACGTCGGTTCCTGCAATCACGTCCCGGAAGCCAAGAAAGTCAGCTAGACAATGGCGGCGAAAACCTACGAAGTTATTTTAGCTCTGTATAGTTTATTGAGGAGATGAGACTGGTGTTGTGTGTGGTTACAGACGTCCGGGGACGGAGGGATCGAGTACTCGAGGGTAAGGTTCTCGTACCCTACACGGCCAGGGGTGACGGTGTTACAAAGCCTGGACCTGCTCATACAGCCGGGCAAGTCTGTGGCACTTGTCGGTCCCAGCGGCTGCGGCAAGTCCACCTGTATACAGCTGCTGCAGCGCTTCTATGATCCTGTCTCCGGCACTGTTGTGAGTACTTATACCCGTCATTCGCAGCGGACATTACATGTTAACTAGTTTTAAAAATGTCTTGCAACGAGGATAAATGATCTAGTGGGGTATTATTGACACACACCACTGCAGTACTATAGCGTCTTAGAAAATCCTGAGTGAACCAAGGTAAGCAATAATGGAGAAACAAGCCGAATTGGCTGTAGACAACACATACATACGTAACATCTCAAGAGGAATGTGTGTCAAAACACACAAAATACAAACATGAATTAAATGTCCAAAAACAAAACACATTTTCTGTGTTTTGACACACATTCCTCTTGCAATTTTCAGGTGGAGCAGTGGTAAAACATTCGCCTTGCATTCGGGAGAACTCGAGTTCGATCCCCTGCTCTCGCCATTCTGATTTAGGTTTCCCAGGGTTTTCTGAAATCACTCCAGGTGAATTCTGGGATGGTTCCTTCAGCAGGGCCTGGCTAACGCATTCCTTCTTTACTATGTGTTCCTGTACCAAGGCCTAATGCTGTTCGAGGGCATGTAAAACGCAAAATAAACAAATACATTTATGTATAAGTTGACTGCAGTAAGTTCGGCTTGTTTAACGTTTCCCTTGGTTCACTCGTGGTTTTCTGAGACGACATAGCACTGCAATGGCGTATATCCTCAATGTTTCACTAAATCACATACACTACCGCACCCATCTGTCACCAACCGCCTTATATATACTTGCTTAGTCTGCATATTCCTGGATTATAACAATACAAAGAAAATAATAATGCAAAAGCTAGTCCTCCTCTTCGTGGCAAGTCCTGTGTAACGCTAAACCAACAGCAAAAATCGGTGGTCAATGTGGAAAGCAAATGACCTCCTGACAATTAGATGGAATATACAAAATACTGATAATCTGTGTGTTTCTTGTATACACTAAGTAATTAAATTACAGCGGGATACATTTAAAAGGGAGAAATGTCAAGACAATTTTGATGAATCACAGATGGCTGGCTGTCGAAACTTTTTTGGGTACAGTCCGTTCACTGCAAATGACCAGTATTGGAGATCGTCTTATCAATAACAAAAACATAAAAAAATATGTTTAATGGTGGCCTTAGACGTCAACTTACTATGCGTTTATTTTTTACAATCCTTTGTTTATATTACTAAATGGCCTAATATACCAATTGGTTGAATAAAAGTAAACAAGACTTTAAAGTGCTTATGTTATTGCGAATAACCTACAAAGAAGTTCACCTGAAGAAACGAAGCTTAATGACTCAGTATCCGTTTACGTAAGCACCATTCTTATGCGTTGTAACCTAAAAAATTGTGTCGATAGTGGTCGAAACGTTGACCCGTGTTTACCTTCTGTAGCCACCAATACAATCTGCTTGCACAATTAAATAATTTATTGTAGAGAGATACGAAACATAAACTATATACCATTTATTTATAACATATTATATAGTCCCACTAATCTGGGTATTTAAATATTTATCGTATGGTTCATCGCAATCATAGATCATGCGTACACGTACACATTATAGGCCTATACCAAATTTAAGTTACAAATTAACATTCAGACACTGGATATAATCGATTCCATCATCTGTTGCTTCAAGGAAATTGGTTAAGTATCTCTTTAGGATCTATTTGGACATGCTACCACTATCTGGCAGGTTGTTTGAAAGAGTTCTTTTTTAACTGGGCATCCAAATAATTTTTCTAGTAAAAATTAACTTTTTATGTTGTAGTGAAGAGGAGTGTATGAAAAGTCACTCGGTTAGGCAGGGAAAGTGAAAAAGTTCAACTCAAATCGAGCCAAATGGACGTAGATTGCGTTCAAAAAGTGAACAGAGCTATTTACTTACGTGTGTCCGGACACAACATAACTAACCTCTGGTGACCTAGTCATGTGATCGAGAAAACCTCTCTATAGTCTATACCACTAACGAGTGCATTTTGTTTGCCAGCTAGCATAAGCTCAAAATCTGAATCCCACAAATTATTTCCATCAAAGAATTAATTAGCCTGCTTAGTGAACAAATGGAGGTGAAATTATGTAAATAGTCAGGGAAACACTTGAGTCATAATTATGGTGCTTAACGGACCAGAGAAAACAATACCAGCATAACTATCAGAGTATTGCACTTATCTGTAGGGTAGACTATACCTCTAACAGGTTAATTTTAGCCAATGCCTGGGGTATTAATCAAGACAGCAATATTAAAAAGGCTTTTTCCCGAGTTTTTTCAGACTGGTGCCAATGACTCAAATATTTTTTAACCAAAATTTTGAAAATATTTGAGTCAATGTGCAATCACACGATGCACAATACTGTGGGCGCGTTTTTTTTAAAATAATGTACCATTCACCAGCAAAAAAATAATTTCCTTAATTTTTGCTTATTTTCACGACGAAAAACGTTGTACTTTGGGTAATGTAATCTAAAAAACCGTTCAGTATAATTCTACAAAAAAATTCAATTACAAGTTATGACATATAAGTGTCAAAACTGTGCAGCGAAATTTTGATATGAGTATTAGGTAGCAATAAAAAATATTTTCGAAATCACTGCAAAACTCCGTAACAAGGCCTTAAGTCACGAGGTTACATGCGTAGGGCGATAATTCAACTTGAACAACCCGAGTAGAGTTTTCAAGATTCCACCAAGTCACGAGAGCCTTTATTCCTCGCAGGATTTTAGACATAATCTGGTCACAGAATATTTCAGGAGGAAAATTTCAAAACCAGGAATAAACAAATTTTCGACATAAGGTTTGTGCACCATCAGTTACACACGAATATGTAGTTAGGTTTAATCAAAATAATTACACGTCCATTTCAAAAATCCAGCAAATTGTGTATTTTGATTCAAATTCAGTCAGATTGTGCGTTCATTATTGGGAGCATAGCCAGTGGCGGTTCGTGGGATGTTGCCAGGTAGGGCTGCAGTTGCCAAGAGCTGTACAGGGTTGGGCGCTGGTTGACTCTACAGCCACTGACACGCTGATGTGCAGGCGCCCCTTATTATTGAGTGGTCACAAAACATCTAGTAGCCGGCAAATATTTCATGGTCGTTGGTGTACGGCGCGTTCATCAAGAGTACAGTTCCGACTATCTGCAGCCCCACCTGGCGACAACCCACGAGTCGCCACTGAGCGTACCTATAAAGAGAGAGCCTAACCCATGTCAGACAAAAATAGAACCCTATTTTCGCCGAAGATGCCTGAACTAGCTACAATTCTTCTTCTTATTACCCCTCCGTATTACCAAAAATGGAGAGAGGTCATTCAGTAAAACGATGAACAATAATAAGCCTGCCATATTTAATTTTCGTTAGTATCACAATATATTAGCTTTTTGCTTTCCTTTAAAATTGGATATGCTGGAGATGTCTGAATTTTAAAATTTACTCATCATTTATTCTGCGAGTTGGGGATACAAACGGCATAGGCTTGCACGACAAATAAATTTTGACGAGTAAAAAAGCGGGTGAGAAAGGGATGGGGCAAGTTTGTCCCGTGACCGATATGCCGATCACCTCTTTAAATCGTGCGTCTGGGGGTCTTCCTCTCGGAAAGACTTCGATTTCAAGATGAAAATGGGGGAAATTTAAGCAGTTTTGATATGCAAACTCAGAATATATCCACCGCTTGAAGGAATTGTGATGTTTTTGTTAAATAAAATTTTTTATTTTGGTAGATTAAAGTGCGGTTACTTTGTCTTTGTGGGGTAACTTTGCCCCACCCAAAATGTTGGTATCTATGTCGTTTTGCAAAGAAAGTTTTAAACGTTAACTTTATGTTCAAAAGAAATTATTTCAAATACTACGTTCCAATTGTCTACTTATTTTCCCAAAACTAACATTTTCCAGTGGTCAAAGTAACCCAGAAAATGGACAAAGTAACCCCTGTTTACGGTAGTAATTTTTATACGTTTTAGGAAGTAATGTAAAAACCAATTTGGAGTTGGCAATGTTTAAAGTAAGTATCGATAATTATAGACTATGTTATTTTACGGTATCAATTTTAGAGTACAATCGTTTATAAAGTGACAATGTACTTTTTTGTTTGGGCCGAGTTTGGGGGGGGGGGGGGTGTAAATCCGGTCCCTCTTCCAAGCACGCTCAAGTGCAAACTTATCTAAGGTTACTAGTACAAGGACACGTGGCTGCTTGCAGTCGGTGAACCGCACGGACGTGCAGGACGTGCCGGTGAGGACTCTGAGGTCGCAGCTGGGGCTGGTGTCGCAGGAGCCGACCTTGTTCGACCGCACCATAGCCGAGAACATCGCGTACGGCGACAACGACCGCGCCGTGCCCATCGAGGACATCATCGAGGCCGCCAAGAAGGCCAACATACACAACTTCATCTCGTCGCTGCCACAGGTCAGTGCCATGGGAGCTTACAATGTGATAGTCCTAACTATAGGTCATTCGGAATAAAGTGAACACTAAAGATTTAACCTTTGAAAAAAATCACTAGGCGTTGCTGCATATAATTCAACTTTGACAACAGTTACATTACTGCTTATACAGTTGGCAGCGAATTATCGCACGTAGTTCCGTGTATTTTATATTTAAATACAACATTACTGAAAGAACATCAAATGGAATCGACCTCTTCGTATTTAATATACTTTAAAATATTTATTTATGATAATATTGACATACTTACTGCCTGTATAAGTTTACTTAAACGGCACCAGTAGAAAGTGATTTAATCCGGGCCGTTCAAATTCAACAGTCGTTAGCGAAAGGCGTCTAGCGCTACGCGCACTACGTAGTTAATTATTTCACCGACAGGTGGCATCAGAGTTAGGTTTTCGCCACTTGGCTTGGAAGCGTTCAATGACGGAACTGGACGGTATAAGAGGAGAGCGTTGTTGTGTTTGTCAATGTGCAATAAATATGGGTTTCTGATAAAACACATTCAAAAGTATTAGAAGTGACTGGTTCCTCATTGGTAATATGTAAGTTGTTATGTGTTACGAACGCCAACATGAGTATCTTGATTTAGAAACAGCAATTTTTTTTTGTTTCATACACTAAGAAAATACG
>PNEQ01004051.1:16583-43369 GCA_003012365.1 Medauroidea extradentata
TTTATAACTAAGATTACTATTGGTTATACATTTTATTCAATACCCGTGTATTTAATGAGTAGATATTGTTGATAACATTTTCAGCCCAGTGTAATGTAGATGTAAACATTGTACAAGCCTATGTAAATTAAAGCACGTGGCAATGTTTACGTTTACATACCGCGGAAAGATATAAACTGGCAGAAAATAGAAATTAATCGGGGCTTTTTTGAGTACTCACTTTATCCCGAATCACCTATACTATGTTCAACTAAGGTTAATTATACTACAGCTTGGTAATATCTATGGCACAGGGACAAGTCCTGCCGCTTCGAGCGCTGGAATCGGTAAGAGGTGTAAACTGATCAGTCACAGAGATTTCCTGAATTTCAAGTTACAGTTGATAATTTAAAAGGTGAAAATGGTTTGTTTTCTCTTTAAAATTAAACTAAACGACTTCGCTCGTTCCCAAGCGCAGACAAATTGAATTTAACTATGGTTTCGTATTTTAGTACACCCTTAGCGACAGCAGCGAAACTAGCGGCAGAATATATGTAAGTGCCAAACTCTCCCAAAAGAAATCACATATTCTTTCTAACCTGCAGTAAAATTAACCTTAGTTAAATACAGATAACCTTATTTTCGACGAAGACGAATCCTTAACGAAGACTGCCGAAGTTTTCCTCCTCCGTCGAACAATTTATGCAATGAAAAATAAAATTTACAAATAAATAATAATGACTTAAAATAATGAATTTATACTAATTCATGTAATAAAGAAATATTTTTTTAGTGTATTGAAAAGTTAAATGTAATTACAAAACTTATGTAACTAACATATAATGACTGAAGAAATAATCTTATGCTATTGCATATTGTGATGTTTGTATTAGGTAAGATATGAATTTAAGATTTACTCTGGCAACATAACGATGTGTAGAAAAACAAAAAAAACTGAAGTAATACTAAAAAAAAGTTGGATCTTTGAAAGCAGTACTATGTTGTCTAAATTAACTTATATTGTACTTGATGTACCTACAGAAAAATTATTGTCATATATTTGTTTAAGAAGAGGGGAAGTGTAGCCATCTTTTGAAGGTTCTTAACTGCCATAGTTCAAACTGAAATAATTCTGTATGAATACACTTCCGGTGCATTTAAATACGTTATAATATTGTTTTAAAATGTAAAGTTAATGATTTATTTAGTTTTATACATGTTGCTACCTGTATTAAGAACAAATTATTCACACCAATACAATCCAAATTTCTACGTCTTTTTACAAAGTTTTAACAATCCCTCGGCACTTGTGTTTGTAATTCCGATATTCTTGTCACAATATCTATGTAGGCCTATGTGTTAAATTAATGTCTATTGTAGAATACGCTTAGGACCCTGAAATATCAACTTCTGATATTTACGGCATATTATAGAACAATACCGCACATGGTTGAAAACGAGTATGCGACGCTGCAGACGTTGCTGCCTCTAGTGATAACATTGCACGGAATTTATACTAACCATTTTACACTCACAGATGCCTATAGGTATCGCTAGTTGTGTGACGCTAGTGTCATATATTCTTAAGCTTACTGAAGCATAACATTTTGTTATGTGGTCGTATAATAAATTTTTACAGTTACGTTCTGAAATTACGAATCAAACTTAGCAATTATTTTCGTCTCCTCTTTAGACACGGTTATAGACAATTCATAATTAAATACTGGGCTTTATACAGATTAACAAGAATAAAAAGACTTTTTAAACTCATGTTGAAAGTTCACGGGTTATTTTAAGGTATTTAAACAATTCTGAGCAAGTTTAGTGGTATCTTATACTTGGTTCAGACTTTAAAAAAATATATATTTTAAACCAACTGCAAAGCCGTAATTTTTTTCACGAAACTTTTGTAAGATTATGCTTTAAATTGTTGTTTTTAAGAAATGTATATCAGCATTCAAATATATCATATTTCTGAAATTTACAACATAAAAGAGTAAATGCTGATTCTAGTAGTTAAAACAAGTTGTTTTAGTTTATTGTGTGGCTATTATTTTAATACTTCCTACTACTATTTAACAAAATACTACGAAAATATAAATTGTACTAAAATTATATAAAATTAGTTCTTAACCACATGAGCGCCAAGAAGAGTAGACCGCGGTCGGTATTTTTTATACCTTATTTTGAAAGCTCAAGTTGTCCTTGTTCGAGTGACGGTGTCTTTGTTGGAGCAGTTCATAGGCGTTTACAAAAAGTCATAGGATTAAACCAGAAGAATCAAAATAAATATCTAGGTTTTTTAGATAAATTACCCGACTGAAGTTTAATCGCGCTCGATACCAGGCATGTAAAGTGTTAGCAGACGAGACACTCTAAATGACGCGAAAAAATTATATAGTATTACGTAATAAAAAATACTGGTAGAGTAAATCAAAACGTAGGTTGTTAAAAATTCAAAGAAAGAATCATCAAATGGATAATATACCTATTATATTTGTTAAGAAAATAAGTGAGAAGCAGTATGTCGAGAGTTACTTTTTACTATAATTTAATGGCGGATGATGGATTCAATGTGCAGAGTGTTTTCATATACCTCCACCGGACAACTTGTAATCTGAATCTTTTCTGTGTACGATAACCACCTGCACTAACTACAGGTGATCAAGTGAACTTGTAAGGTGCCCGAGTTAAGGCGGAGGGTTATACAATTTTACTGTATTTTCAGTTTTTGAGCCATAGAATTTATTCAAATTGTATTATCAAAATTTCCTATTCGACAAAGCATAGACTATATTCTTGGCAAACTACTTGACATGAAAAATAATGAAATCTTCCAATAATTCGTCATGCAGAATCATTGCAAGAGAATTATAGGTTAACTTTCAAGAATTCTCTGGCAATGATTCTGCGTGACAAATTAATGAAAGATTTCATTATTGTTTATTTCCAGCAAATTACTAAGAATATATTCTATGCTTTGTCAAAGTGAATATTTTGAAAATACTATTTGAATAAATAAAAAAAAAATAACACTGCCCCTTAAGGCGTCCTTTACCTGCTCTTGAAATATGTTGCAACGTATTGCGGTTATTATAATTTTTGATGCAACAAGTTAACGCACATTTAACCCGTAAATATAAGAAAACTATGTTGTAAAAATGAAGTACTCTGAACTGGAAAAACGCGAACCGGATTTGAAATAGAAACTTGCAATGGACAATTATACGTCCCAGAAATAAACTGATATGGTCACCGGTTAGACTTCCATAGGAAAATGAAGAATATCAAAGATCTGCACTCTATTAGAGGGGCTTGCGCGTAGAAGCAATGCAGAGTTACTAGAGCTCCGACTTTATAACGCAAAGATTTTTGTACCATATGATATAATGTCTTACTTGCTCAACGGAAGCTCCGCTTATATGTTATTTTACTGTCAGCGTGTCTTTGTCCAGGCAACGTCTCTCATTTTTTCCAGTGCTTACATTATAATGTAATCCGTCAAAAGTTAGAGATTGCCAAGTTTTCGACGGCCGGACGGATGGAAATGTTGGAAGCCCCCGATTGGCTGACGGTCACGTGACTGACGGACGGACGTTAGACTGACAGGTGGATCCGATGATCCAACTTAACGCCCAGATGACGGGGATTGTTGCAGGGCTACGACACGCGTCTCGGCTCCAAAGGGACGCAACTGTCGGGCGGCCAGAAACAGAGGATCGCCATCGCAAGGGCGCTGGTTCGTAACCCTCGCATTCTTCTACTGGATGAGGCCACCTCCGCATTGGACACGCAGAGCCAGAAGGTACGTCCCCCCCTCTATCTCCTCACACATGCACAGTAAAGGCTACGCTACAATTGAGTTAGCACACGCACAGGCACACATCAAACGTACGTATAAATCTCGTAAGCTATATTCATCGCCGCACACGCACACAAGTTCAGGACGTCTCCACAAAATGTGCCGGAAATGATGGGTGGTATATTATTTGTTTGTGTGTCGGCAGCACTAGTAAATGTAACTGTTTACTTTGTACATTTGTTTTCGTAGTCAATGTGAAAATCGCGATGCCCGATCTTCCAAATTAATATGTCTTAAATTTCGCAAAACACCACTTTTGTTTACATAAACTAAACAGGTGGGTAGAAATCGGGTACAACTAAAGTCAAGTTCATTCCAAATTAATCGATAACCAAGCTCCACATGAACTCGGCAGTATCCTCATTCTGATTGGCTGCGCACGGAGCACGGCGCACGCGTACAGAAAAATTTTGCTTTTTACTAAACTTTCTGTCCGCCGATCCTGTGTTGTTTTTCTGTGCGCGCATTGTAGCGTGTGACATTTGGAAACTGTTCTTTGGAATACCTGTGCGTGTGCTATATTCTGTGCTAAATCAATTGTAGCGTAGCCTTTAACAAAAAAAAAGTACTTTTACTGATAAATTCTTTGGAAACTAGTTTCAAAAAATATTTTTTGTAAGTTTGCAAGTTATTGTAAACTTAACAGGAAATACTTGTAAATATACAACAATACGTAATATTGTTGTACATTTACAAATAATAACTGTGGATTTACGAATAAATACGTGTACACTTTACAACAGTTGTTTGAAGTGCCACAAAAATTTATTTTAGCAAACAGTTTCTAAGTTTTTTTTTTGTAAAAGTTCAAAATATTTGGTCAAATGTGACAGGCCGTTTAAGGTTATTTTGATTTACATCAAACCCATTTCTCAAAATAATATATCCCACTAGTCCCCAGAGATATTCGAAAAATTTAGGTCACCTTAATGATCTGCGACATTCTTGTATTGCCTAGATATGAAAAATGTTCTGACATTAGTTTACAAGTCTTTCTTGCAAAAGAAGGTTTTATACTTTGTGGACGTCTATTGGCCTAGCGACTATTGCGCTCGCCTATCTTAATGAGATTCAGGCTAGATTCCCAGTGGGGCCGACCTGGCATGTGGGAGTTGAACCGGGCGTGTTTTTTTTTTTTTTTTTTCGGGGATGTTCCCGTTTCCTCCGTCCCTTCATTCCGACGCAGCTACATACTTATATGGGGAGCTGAACATCAAAATCAGACATATCCCCCGTATCAAATTCAACAAGATAGAAAATGAGCTGATATGTGTGTATGCTAACGAAACTGGAGCATGGCATAATTTTTATTGTATGTAATTTTAACTGACAAATCATTGTTACGGAAATGACAAATGAAAATATCGTCGTTGCCGGTGAAAAACCTCCTATGTGTCATCGATTGTATTAAGAGACGTCGTAATAAAATTTGTGTACGCAATTGTACTCAAGTGTACAGACTAATACAAATGAATTATGTGTACGTAGTTCTGTGGTAGTTAATACCCCAAACACTAACAATAATATGTGATTTTTTTTATTTAATTTTTTTACTTTCCTGACAATTTTTGAATTTTGCACATATGAGGTTTTTCACCGGCAACGACGATATGCTGTTGCGTATATTAACAAAAAAATTGGCAATATTTGTATCTGAATGAGTAATGTAGACATAGCTGGCTTTAAAGGTAGTAAACGTGTCAGAAGCGGCACTTCGTAACTACGAGTGAAACATGTGATTTTTTAATTAATCGAACTATATATTTGTGTGTAACTCGTCAACATTATATAGAACATTTTTTAAACTAATTTTTAGGTTTTTGTGGAAATGTCTGGTTTTGAAACTTAAAGCAGCTGTGGACTCTGCTTACAGTGTCTCCCTATTGGCTGTTCCATTTTCGTCTGCACATATTTCCTTCCCGCTATTTTACCATTCGCCCGCAACAATTAGCTTAAGTTAGTTGAAATCTTATTATATTAGTTTAATATAGTGTAAAATATGGAAATAATAATTGCATTGCTCTGTTTAAAGGTCGGTTTTGTTAGGTTAAGAAACTAAAATAACAATAAATACGGATCACTTCTCCGCGACTCGCGCCAGTGCAAGAACGATGCGCGCGCATGGCTGTCGGGACAGTAAATTTTGTCGGACTGATGCTTCCTTTTTATTTGTTGTTGCTTAGATTTCGTAATGTAGGTGCTGCTGCGTCGGGCTCGTCCGGGAATTGTGAATCCACCGTTACTGTTTTGTTCTTCTGTTCCTGTATTCTGCACATCCAACAGCGCAGGTGGAATAAGGCGGAGATCTGCACTGTTCTACTTCTCAATGTACGCTGCTGCATGTACATTCATATGGGACACAGATACTGTGCTGTCCTGCGTCGCCTATGTCTCAGCGTACGCCCTGCTCTACGGTGGATTTAAAATAGCTCCACGGACGCGATGCGAAGGGCGCGATGCTAGACTATGAACGCACGTTATTATGTACAGTATTGTCGTTGTCATGTGACAAATATCTGAACATAATTACACGTTAAGGGGCATTCCTAGATTGGCTGAGTTTGTGTGTGTGAGCCAGGGGCGATAAGGTTGCCGTTGGCCGACGTATGTAATGCATTATCGCCTTTCCACAGAAGACACTCAGATGTCGTGCAGTGCTTTACTATTATGCCTTTTCCTTTTGGGGCTTTAAGCGGTGACCACATTATTTTATTTGTAGCTAGCATAGTTCAAAGTCTAACGCTTGTTTGTATAGTTGTGTTTTACGAATCTGGTTATTGTTTTTAGATACGACAATCTGGAAAATCCATATTTGGCCATTTCGAGGAGGCCGAAAATGTTGTCTTAAATAAACGTGCTGAATTTTTTAAACTATAGTGACATAGTTTGAAGTGTGTGTTCATTTCGTAGATAAACAAATATAATGCTCGTTAAGTAGTTTCGGCATAAAAAAAAAAGAATAATCGCAACTCGCTGCAACGCATTTCAAGTGCAGGTAGGGAGGCTCCTTAACTGTTGTTAATCATTTGACTGTGCCAATCAGTACACATATAACTGCGACACATCGCGTCTGTGATTTGCGGGTTGAACCTCCAGACACTGGGTGTTACGGCATCCAGATCCAATCACTGACCACAAAGCCGATATGCAGGTGCGCACGTAAGGCACTGAAACAAAGTGCAGCAAAAATCTTTTCGCGAAATTACCTATCTCCAGTGATAAATAAGGAAATAACTCGTGGTGATAACACGTGCTACGGTTAGAAGCCAATAGATATTTGACGTTGGCCAGTGTGTGTATAGGTCTGAGAAGTCCAGGCTGTTGCCAGATGAATACGCGAAATAATTAGTGCCAGGCAAAGTTCGCGGATTCAATGACCTGCATGTTAGAATGAACTATCTTATGTATACTCAAACCCCGACCATATGTCTACTAGCTGCTAATCAGTAAAACAGTAGACAATAAACGAATAGACGGGGCTTGATTATGCATAGGACAATGGATTCTAGCATGCGGGTAATTGAATCCGCGAAATTTTCCGGCCCCTAGAAATTATCGTGCCTCTAGCTTTGAATTTATATATTCAATGCATCTAGCTATAAGAGAGTTGAATGACGTGTGTGCAGGTGGTGCAGGAGGCGCTGGACAAGGCGCAGGAAGGCAGGACGTGCATCACCATTGCACACAGGTTGGCGACGGTGCAGCAGGCTGACGTGATCTGCGTGCTGAGCCAGGGAGCTGTAGCTGAGGCAGGCTCGCACTCCGAGCTACTGGCGCGAGGTGGACTCTACAGTCAGATGGCGCGCCAGGCGGGGCTGGCCAAGTGACTTCAACCACTGCATGGTCACACCCTAGCTGCCGTCTGTTGCGCTCCTGTAACCTTTCACTTGTCGCAAATACACTTCTTAAACATTTTATTACTGGCCTCTGTCTTGCCTGCTCTTCCTCCTAAATAAGGGCTCGCGGTGGCCGAGTAGAGTCTGTGGTTAGCGCTCCAGGCCGTTGGGTCATTGGTAGGGAGACGTGAAAATTTCGCGAATTCAATGATCTGTAGGCTAGAATCTATTGTACTATGCATACTCAAACCTCGTCTATTCGTTCATTGCCCGCTGTTCCACTGAGTAGCAGAAGGTGGACAAATAGTCGGGGCTACATGTCATTGAATTCGCGAAATTTTCCAGTCACTAGTCATTGCTCCCCGTTTCAATTACCGGTCGGGGAACTGCATTTAATGTCACTTCCTTTGGTTTGTGTTCGTCTTGATTGATTATAAAAAAAGTCATCGTACATTTACTAACAACAAAAAACTAAATGCAAATTACTCGGTGTCACTTGAATTTGTCAACTTAACGGTGGGGAGGGGGGGGGGATGTTTGGTGCAGTCGCGAGACGATAACCTTGCCATTGTACCAAATATTTACTTATAAAAAAGATATCAGATTAATCGCCTCCCACCAAGACGATCCGGGTTCGATTCCCGGCGGGGTCGGTCCCCGGATTTTCGCATGTTGGGAATCGGTCCGGACGATGCCGCTGGTCGGCGGGTTTTCTCGGGGATCTCCCGTGCTCCACGCTAAGATCATGTACCCTTAACCAGCGCTGAAGACCTAGATGCTAAAGCGCTGACTAAAAGCTCTTCTCTTTACTACCTAAATGATAAGGGAGATAGTAGAGCAAGCGTCAGTTGAAAATACCGTGCAGATGACCAACGCAAATCGAGCAAGCCACGAGAGTTCATTATCGCTGAGCAGTGTTCGGTATTGGCATCATTCGATTACGGATCGGCGAGAACTACAGCGTGTGAAGCACAAAGACCGTCTTGTTTACAATAATCACTAAAAATATTGTTTGCTGAGATCTCAAAAGTTAACTTCTACATAATTTGACTGTTACTGGGATTGCTTTGTTTATGTTAAAATGTAGTAGGAAAGTAGGTTTCAAAAGTGCTCCCAAATGACCTATATACCTATATATACATACTTATGTCCCGTGATTTACCTCCTTCTAGCTAAGACCCAACCTTTATATTGGGCTCACAGTTGATAATATAACATTCCGCATAGAACGTAAGTCGTACGAAAAATAACTGATTTCCATGTATTTTAATCAAATAATACACAACTTCTCAAAATTTGGTCGCACTGGATGCTGATATCGGAAATAGTAACATTTCATTTCTTGTGCGGGAGCATCGGACAATAACCAATCCGAGCAAAGGTTTTATTGAACGTTCGCAGTGTAGGTTTAACCTTCAAAATACACGGTGATGAAACAAAATCACGATAGTAAAATTTGTTATGTTAACAACCATGTTTCTATAATTTTAAATAATACTTTACACTGTTCAGTTTATTGGGGCTTTGCTACTTTATTTATTACTGTCTCAAAATACGATTCCACGTCGCGTATGTTGAAATGGCCTTAACGAATGCTACAGATTCTCCAAAAAACTGTCATTAGCCAAACATTACAACAGGAATTCATTTCTGAATTAACTATGCATAAGGTTTCTGGTTGTGCACAGTTCCTACTGTTACGTTTGTTTGTGCATTTAATAGTGACCCAACTCCTACACTTCCTGTCTTACGTTGCCCTACCCCTATGCTACATAAAGATTATTTTATCACTTGACGTTCTCTGGCGATATGCTACAGCAACTTGCTATTAATTATTGTACTGATGTATGCAGTCACTAGTTACAGAAAGTTGATATGTGCTGTTTATTTAAATAAAAGGTCTCAAATATTTGCGATTATTAATAATTATTATCAGCAGGTAGTTATTTCTCTCGCGTTTGTTTGATAAGTAATTAGGGAACGCTGTGGCTGAATTGTTAGACAATTCGTTTCCCAATAAGAGGATCCGGATTCGAATCCGGGCGAGGTGGATCCCCTGATTTTGGTATGTGGGAATCGTGCTGGACGATGCCAGGCGGCGGGTTTTCTCGGGGATCTTCCATTTTCCCTGCCCTTTCATTCAGGCGCTGCTCCACACTCACCTCATATGTCACCCCTCACCAGTACTGAAGACCTCGATGTTAAGAGCTGACCAAAATCTTTCACTTATTCAAAGTAATAATATAACTGACTCAAATTTGTGCATCCGTGCATTTGCGACCGTGACAGTCTACACATTGCACATGCGATAGTCAAAAGTTAAGGGCGCGGCCTACCGCAATTTTCATCACCATTTTTTTTATTTTTTATTTGTACCAGATATTATTTTTCTTATTTTAGACACAAAATGTGACTAAATTAGGCTCTTAAGAATTTTTTTTTATCTCGCATAGTTTCCACGTAATGGCTTTTTAAAGTCATATTTTGCGTGTTTCCGTTTTAAGGACTACACTAAAACCAACTGATATACCAAACTAAAAGAAAAAATCACAGTGGATATAGACATTGCAGGCTACAACGTCCTGCTCATAAAAATACAGAATACAAATTATTTGTATTTTAAAAAAATGCTGCAACTGAAAACAAGCAATTAAAAAATTCAATATTTAAAAAAAAATTCAAATAATTGTTATTCTTTATATTTATGAGCTTGACATTGTGGCCTGCAATGTCTATATACACTGTTTTTTTTAGTTTGGTATATCAGTTGGTTTTAGTGTAGTCCTTAAAACGGAAACATGCAAAATATGACTTTAACAAGCCATTACGTGAAAACTATGAGAGATAAAAACTTTTCAAAAGAGCCAAATTTAGTCACATTTGGTGTCTAAAATAAGAAGAAAATATCTGGTACAAATAAAAAAATAGTGATGAAAATTGTGGTAGACCGTGCCCTTAACAAACGTCACGTAAAAACTATGGAATCGTAACCGCTCACTTGAAAAATCGTGAATCTGTGAGCAAATGTTTTAAATCTAGTTGTTATTAGACTGCGAAGCAATAGTTTATGCAGAAACAACCATAAGTAATTATTCACAATACTTAAATTGAAAATTAAAAAAAAGAATCTATACATAAAACGATCCCGTTAAAGTAAAAAAAAAAAAAAAAAAAAAAAAAAAAAAACAACATTATAATTGACTTTTAAATGCGTTGGTGGGACTGTTCAGGGAAAAAAGTTGTTAACATTAAGATACATTTAAATTCGATTTTTGGACTGATAAGTCATTTTGTGGATTAGGTCTTTTTGTTATTTTCTATTTGTTTCAATTCTTAACTGCCAGTTTTGCTTATTACTTACTTAGGGGCCGCTCGACTTATTTGAGGGTCAGTAGGTCAATGATAATTTAAAATTATTGTTGTTTATTTTTTAAGAAATCGCATTATATGTCGGTTTCTTAAATGTTTAATTTAAGTGTTATTTGTTAGTTTGTAATCGTAAATATTCCTACAATTTTTGCAAATATCTAATAAAATAATACATATTTTTTATACATTAAAAAAAGTGTTGCTGTCAAGTTAAAAAGCATTGAAACCGGCCCATCCGTTTGGGATCTACAAAGCTACATAGGCTTACAGAGAAACATAACATTGGTGTCTAACGTATTGTAATCTGTCTCTCGTATGTCTTATGGCTTTACTTTTTTGTTGTCGTACGATATTTGGTAATAGTGCTCCTTTTTACACTAACCTCAGTTCAAATTTCATGTTCCAGCTACACCACAGAGAATTGAATGTCTATAGAATTCTCACACCAAACAGCGGAGCACCTTCTTTGTCTATGCATAAAATACAGCTGAGGGATTTACAACGTTCCGTCCGCCATCCGTCCGTCGATCACGTAACTTCCAGCCAGTCAGGAGTCTGGAATATTTCTGTCCGTCCGTCCAACGAAAGCTTGGCAAGCTTAAACTTATTTTACGGACGGACGGGTGAAATTACAGACTTCTAAAGATGGCGACGATTGTTTTGACGGTTTGATTTTAATAAGGAGGCAGTGATATTATTTTAATTTTTGTTAGATAGTGCTGTAAATTCATTTTTAAAATACGGTAGAGATAATTTTGGCATTCGTGAAAAATTAAAACACCAACAGAAATTAATTTTTACACAACGCTTACTCATATTACACCATAAGTAATATAATAAGTAAATAATTGTGTTCATGAAATGGCTTTGTGGCTAAGAACAGCGGTAGAAATTATTAGCAGCTATAGGTTGATTAAAAATATGTAAAAGTAAATAATATATTTAAGGGAATGTTTTCATATCCCACATAATTATTCTGTTTGTACACTGGTAGCACTGCAAATTTAAGGAATAACGACGGACAGATAATGCGATTTATTGTAAATCGCTAGCATTTCTGGCAGACGGAACGGGCCAAAAAACTGGCGGGCGAACGGATGACATGCAGACGCGACGGATCGTTGTAAATACCCATTCAAGGGGTATTTATCGCGATGAAACTAGCTTTCAATTAAAAAGAAAGTACTGAAATCGGGCCATCCATCTGGGAGCTAAGAATCCACAGACAGACTAACATAACTGTCAAACTTAAAAAACACCTCTCCTTTTTGATAGGGGGTTAAAATAAATTTCGTCTTACTTGTTGTATGTGGTAAAGCCTCTAGGATTAATTACGGCTTGCATGTAAATTCTCGAACGTTATGAATGTGTGCGTATGTATATGTACCTATATAAGCCTCTTCATGAACGTAATAATTCACGATTGGTGTAAATGAAGATGAATGGAGAGCTTGCCCACAGCTCAATTAATCAAAATCATTTTGACAACTATTAAGTTAAATAATACATTTTTTTTAAACATTTAATTGTGTTTGAAAAACACAATATTTTGATAAAATCGCTTGCCAAACATTCATCAGAATTAAGTGTGCGGGTTATTTAACACAGGGGACTTAAAACAATCAAACAAAATATATCCTGTAGTGTTATCGTGAAACAGTACTACGTAAACAAATGCGTAAAAAGATGTTCTGTTGTACTCTTCGATTGTAATTAATTTAATAACTAATTTCTCAGAGAGAATTCTAACATAATGCATGAAATAAAAAACGCAAATCAATGGCATGGAAATTGTGAAGAATCGCCTTTAAACTACGGAGGAAGTCGTGTTTATTAAATCAGAATGTAACTGATGCATGCATTAAAAAAAGTTACATAAATTGAAAAGGTTCTGTTTATAGAAATAAGCGTCTGATATATTAAGAAATATTAATGGTTACAACGCTTCTGGTTACTTTTTGTGTTAGTAGGTACCTTAAGAACACAAGTGACTTTGATTAATGTTAATTCAGGATAGTATAGGGAAATGAAGAAATACTCTAATGCATTTGTAATACTGGCTGTTTATTTAGATTACATAGTGTTTCTTTCTTTAGACATAGTCTATACAAATTCAGCCATTTTACTGCACATTCTAAACCAATTAGCTAAAACTTTTTATAACACGAATGATCGATTTACGATATTTCAACACTTGGTGACATGCGAGGATTTGTTGAACTTGGTATCAGGAATATCCAACATTTCTTGATATGCAACTTAGCACAAAACAATTTTTAAGTTTTTATCTTTTAATGTTATTAACGTGAAGAAGTTTCAGAATAATCGGTAAAATTAACTATAGATAATATTTAGAACTTACGCATTTTTCTGCACGAGACTTCAAGGGAATCCACCTATGAACTGGATATCCGAAGTTCACAGAAATACAGTCAATTTGTATTTATCTTACATTGAACATCAATGTTTTTTCATATTGTAATTTTAAGAAATAAAATACGGTTTTTTAAACAACTTAGATTTCACGGTTTAAGATGTAATTTGATACCAAGTTCTAACAATTCCAGAAACTTTTTACTGGAGTTAAAATGGGCGATTTGAGAATAGTTTCAGACCTAACTTTTCTTACACAGAAAATTTGAAGGAAATGAAACTTAGAACATGAAATACAAGGCACAGGCGGATTAAGCTACAAAGATTTTCATAAAGCAGGAAAATCTAACAGCCTGTAATATCATCTTACAAAATGGCAATCTGTACGTTTTAATTTACATTGAAATTTCTTTTGCATTTCAAATTATGTGGGTCGAATTAAGAATTATTTTTTTGACAAGTTGTTTTAGATGTGACACATTCGGTGCTTTGAGAAAAGATGACTGGAAATATGTTCATGTCTGGCAAACTTTTATTAAAAAATTATTTAATCGAACACTTTACATCTGTATTAGCCACAAAAACTAAATGACTGAAATTTGTATATTTTAGTACAGTTAGACTACCATGCAAGATGTTATCACATACTGGATACCTGCACACACTGACATAACAAATATAACACATTGTTGTTATAGCTAACTTTGTTGTCACCATTTAATTCGGTAAAGAGACGTTATCTAATACCTGGTAGCATTATCTATAAAGTTAACAAGAGACTAATATCACAGACATTACAGTGTTAGCAGGCTTGGGTGAAGAGCTGTATAGCCTAACCTCTACTTGAATTACTTGGTATTTCGTACCACATCCCAGCGACATATGCTCTTTCTCTGTCTCTCCCCTCAAAATGTTTTGTCAGTTGTCGTTGAAGGGTATGAATTGCAAAGCAAAAACATTTTTTAAATTTATCTTCAAGTACGTTCGTCAGAGTTTCACTTAATCACAGCAAACAATTAAAATTCCTGGTAAAATATGAGCGTTCAATTTCTGACGCATTTAGATGTCTGAAATATTTGTGTTACATTGTTGCGTAAAACTTTTATGGCTGTCTATTTTGAGCAATGGCATAACTCCTAAGAATAATGTTTAAACATTTTATTTCCCTTTGCACATAACTACACATGCTTGTGTATTGACATTGTTTATCAGGTTTACTCAGTTTTGCTGTATTTCAACTACGTATGATTGGATTTTGATACGTTCGATAAACATATTTTAAAATTTAAATAACTCATTGTATTTTCTCTGTGTTAAGTTATTGACAGTTTTTCTTACAAGTTAGTTTATTAACACAATCTTGCTATAATTTTTTTTAACATTACAATTATTTTGATTTTCACTAGGTAGGAAGAATTCCAAGAAATTCTGCTTAAAAGTTTATTTCATTGTGAAAAACAAAATACAGAAAATATTGACTTGTAAGAAAATAAATATTTCAAGGAAAATATAGTGAAAAGTGATTGGTCAGAAAAAAATCGCTTCAACTTTTGAGTCTCAAAACGCTAAATAGTAAAAAAGAGATGTCGATAGGAAAATTGGATGGTTATGAATTTTGAGTGGTACATTCAGGTGAAAAAATAAAACCCTCCAAATCCCATTTGTGAGTGTTACATTGTAATATTTACGAATGGGAATGAAATACGCTAATGAAGGATGAGTAATATTTTCTAACAATTTTACTACGTATATGACTTCAATAGTTTTCATGTCTCTTACATGTAGGCAAACTATGTGTTGATTGCTTACTTTTAAAATATATGACATATATCTTACGGCGTATTTCTAATGTGGTACTGGCTCATACGAGATTCTGATTTCAAAAGCGATATTAATGTTGTAATTTAAAGCGAATGATGATGAATTCTCTCACTTATAATAACCGTGTTATATTAAAAAAATCAAGACAAATAGTTCAAAAAGAAAAAAAAAAACAATTACATTCAGAAAAGAAATATTATTACTCGTTAAATCAAAGTACCATTAACTTGTAACATAAATCCATACTGTAAATTACTTTCCGTAAAAGCAGATAACAGTACTTACAAAACGCAGAAAATTAAAATATGCATTAATTATTATTTTTTAATTTTTTTATATGTTAACCTTGGTTTGTGTTAAAATATTAAACTGTGATTAGAGTTCAGATACGAATGACGCTATTACTTTGGAATTAAATTTTTTTTCGGTAGTTACACGGATAACTGTCTTATGCAGAAATTACGCTTTGCTTTGCAAAAAAAAAATGTTGACAAAACATTTTTAACGATTTGTTGATATAATATTTATTATATACAATTACTTCGTAAAATAATACGGATAAAATATGTTTTTTGATTATATTCACTTAAAAAGATAATTTTCTTACTGAATTTTGTGCATCACAACGTCAAAATTTATATACATTAAAAAATACCAAACAAAATCATGAACTTCCAAGTAAACTGTAAATTATGACTCAACTTAAACTTTGCACATAATGGCTGAGAGAGGTGGAATTCTTTCATTACCTATTCAAGTGAGAGGTTGAGCTTACGTGTCGTTTTGCACACACAGAAAGGCATTTTGAAACAGATTGTCACAATACAAGGAATAAGTACAGTTGGTTCTATCTTAAAGATTGTATCAATTATGAATCTGGGTTGTAAATTTTACACGGAATGGAAAGGGGATTTCATTACCCAGAGAAATATTTCTTCATGCAATACAGGTAAATTTCTTTCCCTGTTAAATTTTATACTTGTTTCCGGTTATATTTATAACACCACAAGATTTAAATGAAAAACTGACAAATATTACATAAAATTAGATGTAATAAATACAAGTACTAATGTAAAGATACAACAGCAGGAATATTATTTGACGGGCAAATGCACCTTATAACTGGCCTAAGAAATGAAAAGTTAGCGGAATACAATTGAACGAAAATCTGTATAGTTCAGTAACAAGTAACAGTTTCCAGCACTTAACGGCACAGCACATGATGAAAATGAATTTTGTAATGTTTTTATAAAACACTCTTAAACACCAAAACACAAACAATGACTGCAAAGTGTGATAATATTATATCACATGACATGTCAATACATTTCGACTGATAAGTTACGTTCGAACGTAATAAACACGTTAGTAAAACATTTATTTTGTAGTTTCCTTTGGCCAATGGCATTTTTTAACGAAATAAAATACTGAAAATATGCATTTGCTTTAAATTTACACGCCTTAATTTTTTTTCGCCTTTTCAATTCGTGCAAATTATTTGTAAAATTAAATTGTTATTGATTGCCTTAAAAAAAAAAAAAAAAAAAAAAAAAAAAAAAAAAAAAAAAAAAAAAAAAAAAAAAAAAAAAAAAAAACCTCTCCCGCAATATGTGCTTTGTGAAATTCTTTATGAGATCCAGATTCTGGACTAAGCAGATGATAGTTAAAAAAAGAAATATAATTAACGACGAAAACTTGTTTTTTTATAACGAATAAATCAAATTACTCACGCAATCAGTAAATTAAACTGATATTGGAAATATACGAACAAGAAATTGCAAAAATTAAAAAAAAAAAGTACTCTGTTACACGAGATTTCACATGAATAAAAAAATTTTAAAAACAATACTGAAATGCTTACTTAAAGTTACGTTTTTACGATAAGCAAGGCCGTATAACCAATACAATGAGTGGTGTTTGTGATTAAAAAAATTATATTTTTTAGAATAACATTTCATTGAATAATATTTGCAAATGAGGCTAACAATAAATCTTATTTATTTTAATGTTTATTTATTAAAAATTTATCATATAAACCTCCTGAGATTAATTTTCAGTTAAACATAGTACAAATTGTGTATAAATTACTTGAAAATCAAAGAAGGGCATTCTTGAAATGTACATAGGTAACAATTATGTAAATATTTATCAAATTGTTGTAGTAGAGATTTTTTTTTCCGTAAAATAACTCAAGTAGGCTAACTGTTATTTCATTCAATGTACAATAAAAAACTTGTTAATTTAACTACAAATATCACAACCTTGTAATGTTTATAAATTAGCTCAAGTGAAGCTTTTTTTTTTTTTAAATAAATATCGCGTTCTCGAAAATACTCCTTGATTCATAGTGCGTAAAGAAAATTTTTAGTTAGAAATTAATACTTCCCGAAATATTTAGACGTGAACATTTTAATAAGCAAAGATACATGCTTGTTCTCAGTTTCCCTTCATTTTTATTGATATGCATATGTACATAAAAAAACTTCTGCCTTAATGTTGGAAAAAAGTTAGGCAGATATAATAATTTAATTGCTAATGCAAGGCATTTTCTTCCAATATGTATAGTTACGAAACCCAACTATAACCATTTATGCTCAGAAAACTTGTGTAAACGTTTCATTTAATGTATTTTAAATAATCAATATGTTAAGCATTTGATTTCAGAATTGGCATGCAGCACCATTTAATAAAAAGTAATCTGTTATGAAATATCAAAAAAATTTTTTTTGAAAACGCCAATAAATAACAGTTTATGTGTACACAACCTATTAGGGTTAGCCGTAAATTAAACTGATTACTTTTATTTGCTTATTTGTTTGACATTACAAACAAACAAATTATTCATATAATTTAAATTTTGTTATATTTTGGCTGAATATTCCCTTTAGGTTTGTAAACATGTGTAGTCATACAAAGTGTTTAGTTTTGAGAAGAATAATTTCATATTTTGCTTACAATTTGTTATTCCAAGGTCATAAAATTTGTAGAAGATTTTCATATCGCGCTTATAGCGTGTGCTGTGCCACTATGGACACTTGACAATAAATTTGAAGGTCATAGTTCTCGCAGAACCTAACTCCGCGACTAAGGATCACAAGCTGGTTTTAGGAGAAAATGTGAAATATTCAATGTATTTCAGAACTAACCACAAATGCCATTTAATCCTCATTAAATCATATATGAATTTCTACAAATTAAATGAGCTAAAAGCAATTAATTTTTTAGCACGGCATGTCAGCAAAGCTGCTCGTGAGCTAAGGTGTTCCAATAGCTACACATCTGCAAAAGAAGTCTACATTTTCCACGTAGCTACGAGACAGCCATGAAATTTCAACTCATCCAAGATGACTATATCGTCTAATTCTACTTTGAGACGAATCAATATTGCTTTGGTATACTTTGATGTTTCCCAACTATTTTATATAAAATAAAAATAAGTGTCACACAGTAGCACCTAGAAAACTCGGAATCACTCACCTTACAGTAAGTGGATTCTGCACCACAACGCATGTTTGCTCCAAACTATGGAAATATTTTTAAATCACAACAGTCAACATCATGTAACAACCTGCCTAGGCGAACTCATATTATAGAAACTGGCAGACAACGGTATTTTTTATGATTTTTTTTTTGGAATGGCTATTTACACCCCTTTCTTTTGACAAATGACTATGATATTTTCTGTCTCTTTTACAATGATGTTTTACACGTGAACTATTACAAAGTAAAATTTAATTACAAAAAAGTACACTATAAATCATGTTCCAAACTGAAACACAACAAAAAGAGTGTCTAATCTATTTTTTTCTCTCGGCGACTCCGCAGTTCCGAACACAGCCGCACCTCCATAGTCAAGTGCCTATAAATGGCGCGCGGAGGGCAACGACGCACTCCCCAAGGTCCACACTCATAGAAAAATAGAACAGTTCTCTCCTCTGACCGAGGTTTGTACGACATCACTGCGGCCTGTCGCCGGCCGAAGACGCGCTGGATGAGGGGCCGCCCCCGTCGTCGGGCGAGCAGGTCCTCCTCGGCAGCGGCGAGGGCGACGTGGCGGCGCCGTAGGGCGGGGGCGGCGCGAGCGTAGCGGCGGGCGACACGCACTCGGGCGACGTGGGCGGCGATGGCCAGCAGGTGAGCGGAGACAGGTGGAGATGCCTGGTGCTGCCCAGCTCCCTCCTGGACGTCGTCGGAGCCGCCAACAGCAGACCCTCCCTGGAGCCCGCGGCCTCTGGCGCCGGCAGCAGCTGTACGCACAACACCATCACACCACTAGAGTAACCCATATTCACCGAGTACTCGCACCCTGTTGTTCGATTTTGGAACGAACTAGCCTATCAGAAGCCTTCTTTTCAAGATGATGCCTACTCTGTTGCTGGAGGTATTAAGTAAGGTATTAGGGCGCCTGTATGTGAAGGCATTGGTATCTGTGACGTCATACTTTCAACAAATAGTAAGTAATTGCTTGGTGAGAATTTATGTAGGTTACCCCACAGAACCCTATCCTGTATCGCTATCACACCCCCCCCCCGGCAACTATCATAGATAAGTCGTCTTGAACTCGCGGCCTGAATAATATTTTTGCGGCCGGCAGACAATGCTTTTTAACTATGACGAATATATTAAGAGATTTTGGCTAACTCTTAACAGCAAGTGAAATGAAAATTTAGCGGAATACAATTGAACGCAAATCTGTATAGTTCAGTAACAAGTAACAGTTTCCAGCACTTAACGGCACAGCACATGATGAAAATGAATTTCGTAATGATTTTATAAAACACTCTTAAACACCAAAACACAAACAATGACTGCAAAGTGGTGGAGAAGCAAAGGAATATAAGAGTAGGTGAAACATGAATGATCAGAGAAAACCCGCTGGCCAACTGCAAATTCCATCACATTTCTCACATAGAAGGTCAGGAACGATTGCGTTGGTAGTTGAACCCCGATCGTTCGATCATTGGGGCTGTTCCCTTGCTAGAACTTTTTGATAGCCCTGATTAAATGTGCGAGAACTACAGTGTGCATTTATCGTGTCACTAGCAAAATCGGCGGAGAACCTAACACTCTTATTTTTAATTTACTACCGTTATAGACTTCGATCCACTGTATCTATTGAAACCTTTGAAACTCGAATAAGGAAATCGATTCCTTATCGAAGATACCCGAGATATGGAGACAGACTTCAGCAAGTGAATCATTAATGCAAAATAGGAAAAAATATGTATTACACCCAATAGCCTAAATCTTACGTAAAGAATGTAATAATCCTTTTAAGTAAAGCAAAAGTAGACATTACTAACACAGCCAGAACAAAATCTTAATCTTCATGATTTGGATCATGCATTTTTTTTATAATAATGTGAAAAACTGTTTACGTGCCGATATCAACCACCTTACATAAGAAATGAGCTGTTTCAAACCTGTTTCTGGTTTTTAATATATAACGCGCTGTAATTTATCTTTAATCCTATTTATTAGGAACCTCCCGTACTTAGCTAGCGATTTTGGTCAGCGTTTAACATCGGGGTCTTAGCGCAGGTGGGGGTGACATAAGGTGAGTATGGAGCAACGTGGGAATGACGTAGCAGGGGAAACTGGAGATCCCCGGGAAAACCAGCCGATCAACGGCATCGTCTGGCACGATTCCCACATGCGAAAATCTTGGAATCCCGCCGGGAATCGAACCCGGATCGCCTTGATGGGAGGCGATTGGTCTGACCATTCGGCCATTGCGGCCCCTTCCGTCTGAACTTGATCATGAATTTTGCTGCCTTATGTTTTTACCATGAAAGCCACCGTTTTCAAGAAATTAACTCACTACATTCCAGCACTGATTTTCTAAGTATGACTCCTAAGCAAGATTACATTTGATACATTATATTATTAGGCAAAATTTGTGACTTTTTTTTTTTGGGAGAAGTGGCTGTATGATATATCTGCCAAAGATTATCGGTGGAGTTCTTGTCCACTCTGTATACATGATAATTTAAGTTTTTATTAATGTCAGAATCAATGTTTTATCTATATACACTGTTCAATAGATTTGAACCAAAATTGAAATGGTTAACCTTGAGTATTTAACTGAAATTCCAATGGCTAATAACTCGCTGTCGTATATTATCGGGGCCTCAAAACCTCCAACATGGGAACTTGTAAAGCTCACTCATGACGTTCCTCGGATCATTACTTTCTTTGGAATATTAGACAATATATACTGTTAATGCTTACTTTTAGGCTCTTTGTAATATTTCGTGATTTTGACGGCATCAAATGATACTCGACTGAAGGAAACCAAGGACATAACGGATGTAGGACTGACAGACTTACAAAACATATAATCTATAAGGCAGGTTTTTAAGGAAACTCACTATTTTCAGAAATTACTTCCGAAGAATAAAAGTTCCACTTGGTGAGTGGAAAAGAAGGAATTACACCAGGAAAAGATGCGGTAGTACTGGAGAAAGATCAAAGCCCATAGGTCGAGCAAGTGTGGTCCCATCGGAAAGAAGATGACGAAAATATAAGGGAAATTACTGGACCGTTCAGCTAAAAAATTATGCTAACAGACTTACCGTCAGTGTACTGAGGTATCATGGAAAACACCAGAAGTGGGATTCACTTTAAATTTGCTATGTTAGCCTGAGGTCATGTTTGATGGCCTTGTTCACCTTGACTAACAAATTTTGTGACATTCTTGAAAGGGAACCTCTGGTTATTTATTATAATACAAATTCGTCTACCAATTGACTTTAGTTAATAACGTCGTTCGCCAACGCTTAAATTTGAAATAAAATGGGGACCTGAATACTTACTACCTTGTAGATGCAGTCTTTTTACTGTAAGGCAACGGGAGCTCGTCGTCGGAAGGTGGGTAAGTAAGGATTTAACTTCCCGTCATTTGAGAAGAAATCACTTGCTCAGACAGTAAGAAAATAGGAATCAGTCATACTCTGCCGATAGGAACCATCGCTGTGTCTGTGCATAACAAGGATGACCGCGCCGAGGTTCGAACCTAGGTCCTTCTAAATGCGAATGCCCAGTATTGAAGCATTGTGCAATTCCTATGGAATAGTCTATCACCACAAACGAGTACACTTATCAAATAGCTCTGTGTGGTAATTTATGTTTCACCATTTGGTTTCCCAAATTTTTTTTGGGATGTCATTGTCCTTTAATCTTCACTTGTACTTTACTGAAACAAGAGTTTAAAAAATATAATGAAGTCAGTTTTGAAAGTAACACTTTTGAGTAGAGTTACGAGTTTGCCAGGAAAATATTTCGGCACCGTTTTGTTTTAATGCCTTATGTGCACATCGGCAGCTGTATTTGACGGTTATTGACAGTGAGTCTTTGTTCAGACACGCCTCTCATTTAACTGCACGAGTCACAATAAAGTTATTCTGACCCCGTACGTCTAGGAATTGGCAGTAAAACTCACAGAGACAAATGAGTCTCCAGGCCATGAACCAGAGCTGCATATGTGCAAGAGAGGCACTGAAACTAAATGGACGGTGCAAAAATATTTTCACCACAAAATCGTGGCTCTCCTTATCAGCAGGGACGGGAAAATTCGCGAATTCAATGACCTTCATGTTAGAATCAACTACCCTATGTACAATCAAGCTGTGACCATTTGTCCACTAGCTGCTACTCAGTGAAACGACAGACGCAGTTAACGAATAGACGTGGCTTGAATATGCGTAGGAAAATTGATTCGCGAAATTATCCTGTCCCTGCTTATCAGTAGCACAGATTAAATAATTATACAGACGTGAAATTACGTGGCAGCTCATTTGATACGAGCGAACTTCTCCTGTTATTTGCTGCCCGAGACTGACGATATCGGCCGTTCATGATGAAGTGAGTACTGAATAATGTTTTCTTTCAGCCGATCTGCAGCCATCTTTATTATTTTTAATACGAAAACTTGAATGTAACTAAAAACCAGTGTAAACGTTTCAACACACTCAATTGTTAACATATATTGGTCCAATAATACATATTTTTAATTAATTACAAGTTCTGCTGAATGCTCAGATTATAGTGAACAGCCTATACCTGCCCCGTGTCTGTTTGGCTCCTGCATATTACGGTGGTATTCCTATTGGCCTGGCTGCCGGCTAGCAAGGTAGCCACCTTACGTGGTAGACGTTTTCGCAGTGCTGCTGGCGTGAGTGACTTTTTTACTACCCTACCTGCCATTTCACTTCTGTATTCCTAAATATTCTGTATAGGTGTAGCCTCCTGAGGCTTGTATGATTGGCCGACGATATTTATGTGGCCCGGTTTAGCTGTTTTTAGACGAATCACAGACGTCCAGTCATAGCCCATCAAAAATTATCACTGACCATGTCAGAGACCCACCAGCAACGAAAGGAAAACGTCAGAAGAGAAGGCTGAAGCCTCGCAAACTGCGATTTCCCTCGATAAATCACCGTACTAGGGACCTTAAAAAATTCGCGTTTCTTTTACGCACACGTTAGAATTTCAGCAACTGCAATGCCTCTTTCGTAATTGGCGCTCGACTTATCTGACATCCCCTGGAAGCCTCTGAGTCAATAAGAACAACAGAGCCTAACATGCCCCATACCGCTGTACCAGAGAGCAGCTAATAAACAGCTGTTGTCTGCTCGAATTCATATATATTCTTGGAAGCTAGCCTACAGGTCAATGAACCCGCAAAATAAATTTTCCAGTACATACTTGTAAGTACAGCCAATGATATTTGGTGAAAAGGGATTTGCAACAACACCAAAAATCACCAGCTCTACTCATCTCTGAGTTGTCTGTGGGACCATTAGACAAGTATCATACTAGAGGCAAGAACTGTAGTCTCCAATTATAAACCTCAACCTACATAACACATATATTTATTGGATATGACAGGCGGGCACATAGAGTCTACGTGCTCAAACCATAGTCAGAGCTTATTCAGTGACCCCTGTTTTCGGCGCAAAGATTACCGCATGTTTGCTTTAGTGCCTCGTGTCCACATCTGCGGCTCTGCTTCAAGCTCAGTGATTGGCTGAATTTAACTTTCACGTGTCTTAACGTTTTACTGCAAATCACGGACGTGTGTTTATCGCAGTAACACTTATTCTGATTGGTAAAGTCAAGTGAGAAATGTCTTTACACAAATACGCTCTGCCAGTAACAAAGAAGCAGAACTGCAGCAGGTCGATTACGGATCTTTTAGAGCATGACGTCTTAGTTGAAACGTGTCGTTCGTAAGTCGGGAGAAAATTTCGATTACGTTTCTGTCCGTCATATCAGTTTCGCGTTACACAAGGCGTCTTAAGTAATACGCTTGAAAAACATATGTTGGTACTTCTATGCTCGGTTATCACCACAATTACGTATTCGCTGGCCAACCAAGAAAAACAGGCTTCATTTGTCATCGTCGCAAGCTCATTGTTATTTATGAACATCATGTTTTAAACATAATCATAACCTAAATTACTTTTTGACAGAAAAGCAAGGTCGATTATTATTTCTAGGATATTTTTTATTTACTCTTTAATAAATGCAAACAGAAATTGTATGCTAACATTTAACTAACGCTTGTTTTCCGTGCAACATGCGAGGTTATGTAATTAGGTCTATGCATTGAAAACCACTTACCAACAAATTCAAAATTATTTGACGTGATTAATTTAACGTTGTGTATAAAATTCTGAAATTGTGTAGTCTTGAGAAATAACATATATACATGTACACTGCAGCAATACACTGTAGGCCTACTTCGTTAAAACAAGTAAAATAACTTTTAACCTCTTACGTGGCAATTACGAAATGTGACGCGGTGCAATCCTTATCTGTAGTCTTAGTGTTTACCAGTAAGTATATATACAAAATTACTTATGTCAAGGCTCAGAAATGACTTGTATAAATAACTATATGTTCAATTTACTGATACTAACGACGCCACAACTTAACTGAGACTCACGATTTTGGGCGCCTTAGTCAAGACTGTGTCGCCACAATTTTGAGGCGTCTTAATTCATCGGTGGTCGCATTTTGTCGTTTGACGTCTTACCAACGTCACGTTTGAGTTAAGACGGGCCAAAAAGAGATCCGTAATCGACCTGCAGAAGGTGGAACTGAGACATTGGAACACGTTGGTGCAGAAATATTTTCGTGAAAATAAGGGTTCCCAACTTATATTGCATGTCATGGAACACGACCACGATCATAGTCGTCTTTAGTAGAAGGCCGCGGCCTTACATCCGGCAACCCTGTCAGGAAGGGTCATTTTAACACTTCTTTTGTCTCGCTAACAGCAATGGCTTCCCCTGATTCGCCGATATGTATGGCACAATAACGAATCAGGTAGAGGCATTGTCTTTGGATAGCTAAAAGAAGTGTTGAAATGACCCTTCCTGACAGTGTTGCCAGATCTTAGGCCGCGGCCTTCTACTAAAGACTGCTATGACACGATACGATACACCACTGAGACCCGATTCACATTGCGCAATCAGCAGTCCGCTATCGGCTTTCAGATATTAATATGTACGTTAATATATGTGTATCCACAATGCGCAGTCCGCAGTCGAGCAGTCCGCAATCCAGCAGTCGGAGATGGCGAACTTTACTTTAGCTCCGACTGCTGAACTGCCGACTGCCGAAAATTTTCCAACCAATTAGGCGTTGCTCTCGTTATCACGTGATGTAAACAAACGTTGCTTTTCGAGATTTTCTTTGCTTCTAAAAGAAAAGTAAGGAATTTTACAAATTCAGAAACAATATTTTGAAAAATGGCCGATTATTAAGAATCAGTTTTAGAAAACAATGCATAAACTTCATGCCTACTGGACTGCACATTGTGAATTGTATTCGACTGCACATTGTGAATCGGGCCTGACATTTTCGTGGGAAGTAATAGAGGAAGGCAAAAGATGCTGACCCATTTGCCGGCGTCGTCGGGGCGGTGGTCCATGTCGTCGTCGACCTCGTCCGCCTCCTCGGCGGTGGCGGTGCCGAAGACGGCTGAGTAGCCGCTGGCAGGGTAGGCGGGCGGCACGCCGCGCGGCAGCAGTGGGCCCTGGTGCGCGTGGAATGTCTGCCGCCGTCGCTGGTTCTTGCGGTGGCTCCTGCGACGACACTCGCTGCCGAACGACGCCGACCCGCCCGAGTCTGCGTCACATCACACATTATCCTAGCAGAAACACTTAGCGCCGTACTACGGTTGATGTAACTTATACCATACCGTGCCACAGCCATTACTAGGAATCAGAAAGATTCGCGTTTAATATTTGGTATCGTACTACACTTCATTTCCCTGTACACACCCCCCGAGTATAAACTTATGGCAGTCACCAGGATTTAGTGCAAGGGGTGGGTGATGAGTAGAGACATGAACTTTTCGCGAAAAGAAATTTGCCTCACTTTGTGTCAGTGACTTGTGTGCACGTCTGCAGACTTGCTTCACGGTCAGAGATTGGATGTTTTGACATTCGTGTGTCGTGGGGTTTTACACGCAAATCACAGACGTGTAGTGTTACAGTAACCTTATTGTGATTGGTACAGTCAAATGAGAAACGTCA
>PNEQ01004052.1:0-12138 GCA_003012365.1 Medauroidea extradentata
CCTACAGCTGCCTGGTGGGGTGGTTGGTGGGAGAGAATGGTTCAAATGGTGAAGAAGCTGTTGAGACGCACTCTAGGTAAAGCTTCTCTGGGCTATGAAGAAGTACTAAGTGTGTTGTGCGACTGTGAGGCAACAATAAATTCTAGGCCTCTGACATATGTGTCTGACAACCCAGATGATCTTGTCCCTTTGACTCCAGCAATGTTCATACAAGATTTACAAAATGTAGGCGTTCCAGATTTCGACTGGTTGGACACTGCTAGCCTCTCGAAAAGATTTCGTTACATGCAACACCTTCGTGTACTGTTGAGAGAAATGTTCAGAGCAGAATACCTAAGCCAACTTGTACAACACCCTGGTGAAAGAGGGCGCTACCTTACTGTAAAGGAGGGCGACATTGTTCTTGTTGGCACAGACTGCAAAAGAAGAATGGAATGGCCCCTGGCTAAGGTGATGAAGGTGTTCCCAGGGAAAGATGGAAACGTGCGAGTGGTACGTGTGAAAACAACATCTGGTGAAATGATAAAACCTGTCCAACGTCTTTACCCTCTGGAAGTGTACAATCATGTGGATAAAACTGATGTGGTGGGAGAGCCAGTGGGTATTCCTGTAAAACAGAAGACAAGGGTCGCCCCACCAAAGCTAGAGCCGACGAAGCAGAAGGTGGTGATCAGTAGGTGCGGAAGATTGGTGAGACGTCCATCTAGATTCCTTCAGGATTGAGACATTTGTGTATTTATTTGTGTGACCAAATTTAATGGTTCTGAGAAGTTTTTATATGTTTTGATTGTGTTAAACTGTTACAATCAAAAGGTGGGAGTATGTCAGAAATGAAACTCTTTTTATGTTCTATGGAGAGCGACAATTAGTTTATGTGTAAATAAGAAATTATCTATGGATCAACAACAAAAAATGTATTTTGAAAGAAAAGAAATGTTATTTTAACTTAAAGAAAATGAACTGGAAAATTATATGAAAATAAGAAATAAATAGTAGGTGAGTACAAAACTTTCGTCCTTTTTATAAAAGCAATTCAATTTCGTGACTAATATATTCGGCATGAGACAGAACTCGGTTAGAGTCTGATCTGGAGCCAACACTATATTTATGTGAAATATGGACGAAACTTAAGTTGTTTTAAAATAAAATGATGCAATATTATTTTTTCATCATATGCAGGTGCATAATTTAATTTATTCCTACAATTTATTATGTTGTACATGTAAAACAAATAGTGAAAGCCGCATATTTTCCCATAAACATATTCGGTAAGAAGTATTTTCCTTTATACAGTCCAATTCTATTCCTGATAAGGCAATAGCAAGTACACAATTTCGTAACTCCATGGTGGTAGCCATTTATGTTCACTGAATATTGCATTTTAGCAATTTCTTGTAAATGCAAACAGATTCGGCAAACGCTTGCTAACAGCTTGTGACCAATTCAACCGCTAAAATACGCCTAATATTAGGCGTATTTTAGCGGTTGAATTGGTAGCGTTACCTGTGAACAGAGCATTTTAGCGCTCCTGTTTACAAGGGTATTTGCACGTTTCTGGCAACCGAGGCAGGAGGACGGTTACAGGAGGCGCCTTCAGCGGGCAAAGCGCTGCGGCAGCGCTGCAAGTGATCGCTACATGCAGCGCTGCTGACCCCGCTGAATGAGTGATATCTTTGGGCGAGGCTTCTGTTTGTTTACCTTTTACCAGATGTTTTTAATACATAACCTTACACGTGCTCGCGACATCTTTATTTAAACTCGTGCATATATTTACGTGGAAATTACTTGATTAGTAAAATTATACACCATAATTCTGTGGCAATAATTGTTGAAGTGCAAGTGGGAAGTCACAATTGTTTGACTGACTTCACTAAAATTCGTTCTTGCAATTTGCATATCTTCAAAGACGAGAATTAATAGTTTCGTTATTTTTAAAAGCAGATGTATACCTTCAGAAAGGAAGACTGTGGCAACACAATCTAAAAGTGTTTCGGCAAAGTGAAGTATGCCTACATACGAACGTCTGCCCCAACAGTGTTATATCTGGTAAGTAATGTGTTAATTTTTTTGTTTTAATTATTTTCTTTTGTAAAATGTATCGTAACTCTAAAGAGTAGTTTTCAGTCAGGTTCAACAGAAATAATTACATAATTCCAGAAATGCATAAGTTATGATAATGCTACATTCAAAGTAAAGTCGTAGTGGGAATATAATTAATTAAATAAAAAAATAGGTGTGTCTGGAAAATGTAACAAAGTAAAAAATAAATAAAGGTGAGGTTGAGGATGAAAAGGAATTCAGACCATTTATACTTTTAAAGGAGTTGGGTTGAACCTTCTGAAGGACAGAGCTAATGCTCAAATGGGGATTCGACGATACGTAAATAAAATAAAGATTATAAAGGATGGTCAGGATGTATAAAGGGGTGAATGGAGTGGGAGGGTGGGGAAGGTTACTTAACTAGGTTGTTGTACAGGGATAGAGATACTAGTAGCAGAAAACTTCTTGGGGTTTGAAGGACAGTGTATGAGAGACAGAATGGTCTGGAAGTGTAATATTTTTTAGAGGGAATTGGTGACAGATGAGGGTGTGGTAGTTCAGGGAATGTCTCAAATGTGAGGTGGAGTAAGTAAGTATTCCAAGAGGTGCTTTCCACTCGATGAATGCCCAGTTGTAAGCCTGTATCTATACTGTTTCTATTTTATTCAGTTGACCACAGTAGGCTTACTATTGTATTAGGCTATAACCAAAACAGTCAACATAGTCCGTCCTTGTCCTCTACATCCTGAACACAGGCTTTAAATAAAGGCCTTGTAAACCTTTGAACACTTTTGAAATATGCAGAAAACTAATGAATTTGCGATCTACGAGTACTGAAGATTTTAAACGCATGTTTAGAAATCGAAACTACGAGTTCCTTATTTATTTAGTCTCGTACATAGACGCGGAATTTATTATTGTATGGATCATCTATTATCATGCACGATGCCAGAAATTAAAACTTGTTTATCCCTATATACTGTCAGCGTCGCTCAGTACACCAATTTCTCGTTTACGAATATTTCCGCACGGATTTCTACACTAGCCACAAGTTTGCCCATCCATTTTACTCACATAGGTAACATTTAATAAGATTACGAAAAGACGGTATTATTAGCACATATGGAGAACAATTTCAACACTTTCAGTATTATATTGTTGATGTCGTACTTCCTGGCACACCTAGCCCAAACCATAACACACGTCCGCCCGAGCAGCAGCAACACGCCGGAGGCCTGTTCCACCTCGAGTCCCCCCCCCCCTATGACCAACCCCTCTGTTCTCCTCACAGTGCAATGTTTTCATAGTAAAAGGTGTGTGTGAGCCGGCCGGTCGTCAAGCTAAGGCATGGGTGAAATATATGCTCTGGAAAGGGAGCAGCCTGTGAGACGGACTTAGGGGAGGGGGGGGGGTGTTTACTTACTTTTGTGTGTGACAAACTCGCTGGATGCTAGGTGGAACAGCCGGCCGTAGGCCCGGCTCTTCCCGGAGCAACCCGCCCCCTTGCTTGGCGAGCTCTGGGGAAGCTTTCTTTGAGACACAAAAATTACGTAAAGTAAAGCCAAGTACTGTTCCTTCAGGTTCCCTAGTGTTTTATTTTTTCAGGGCTATACAGCGAGTCCTTATAATTTATTAATGTTTGTTTAGGGTTACGTAATTCTCTCCACCCCCCACGTCACACCCAGGTATATGATAAACATTTTATTTTAGGTTCTAAATTCTTAACATAAATTATAGTTATTTTCTGGCATGCTGTGAATTGTTTGTGTGTTCTAGTTTTTAAGAAGAGTACATGAGTTGACCCCAGGCGTCGGTTTGGCCGGCGCGTGGGCTCAACCGCCATGTTGGCTCGGCTAGTCTTTACGACGCGCTGACCGGGGTAAGTCGCAGATCCGTTTTTGCTGAGTTTTCGAGTCACCGTTTTGTAGTTTTTCCACCCGGAACCTATTCTCTAATTATTGTTAACTTTACGCACTATCCCGGTCATTCGTCCTCCACACTGCGTCCCGCGCGTGGAGGATTGTAATTGTAACACTTACGGTACCGGCCGACTCTGGGTGGTTAACCGCTAGCCACCCACGAGGGCTAGCTTCAAGTTGTGTTTCGCCGGGCGGTCTCACGGGCCTCTCGCGAATCGCGCCGTGTGTTCGCTTCCGCGTCGAGCTGCCCAGTTCGCGCGGCCAACGTTTTTCTGTGTCTACAAGTTTCTTCTCAAAGTTTCATCTCCGTTACGGGCACGCACTCGCGGCCCGTACCCGTGAAGACTAGCAAGTACTCAAGTGCTCGGTTGTGTTGTGTGTGTAACGTGTTTCCGCCATAAATAAACCTAAGGATTTTCCCCGAAATTGTGTGAACAGTCTGTCTCCTAAGAGCCCCGTAAATTTTAAGTGTTTCTGTCTCTAACTCACCGCCAGGGGGTATCGTAATTAATTAGCCAAGGAACCATCCGCCCTGAGATCGCTTGTGTTCTACCCCATTCCCAGCCGGGCATGCTGGGATAGCGCCCTACTAAAATCAAATCTCGGACTCTCCACCTCAAAAATACTTTCCCGTCTATGTGCAATCCCCCCCCCTTCGGCGACAGTGTTGAGTTTTACATCCCAAAATATTTCGCTCCACTTCAACAAAACATTTGGTTATTTACAGACATCTCCATTTTGCCATTTCAAATCAAAACAATCGTCTGCTTGCAGCGGACTCGCAGCGAGTATTTTTTCGCTGCAACCGCTGCGGAAGCGTTGCAGCGCAGCGGGGGCCAGCGATGGCAGCTGAACGTGTGCAGCCCTTTGGAATTTCAACTCAAGAATACCATTTTGCCATAGTGAGATAAAGGTTTCGAAGTTTAGTAAATGAAATTCGGCAATTCGAAATAATCTCGTAACAACTCGAGACTCGACCCCCAGGTCCAGAATTAAATGGGAAGCTTAATCTCAGACTGGGGTAACCCCCTTCCCCTAAAATATGAGCCACAGAGAAGTCAATGGGGCAAACCACTTCTAGACCCTTGACACTGTCGCAATGTACCACCCAGCCTGTGAGTACTTTAAACTTATGTGAGGAAGAAAACCTTGGACCCCTTTAAAAATAGTTAAAAAAAAAAAACTTTACAAGTGCTTTTCGATCAAGTTAACACTTCTGAAGATGACCTCTGGTACAATTGGGAAAATGGATGTGTACAGTATTTCACTGTAAACATTACCAACATAAACAATATCCAACACGTAAATAACCGTCAGATCTCAGCCAAGAGAATATCAAGTGAAACTCGAACATGGCATGATATTCACCTAAAAATATTAGTCATTACTGGCACTCTACTGTTAATAACAGTTCAAAGAATCACTAGTCTATTCACATAAAATTTTTTTCTGAAAGTAATTTCCGTGTTGCCTATCAAACTTAGAATATCTTCTAGTTGTACACATTTGTAATATAGGGCGTATATTGATCGACACTGGATTGCAAAGGAAATCTGCTAGGGTTTCCAGTACTCAGATCAAAATTGATTAATTTTTTTAACGTGTGCTGATACCTACCGTGACTTCTGGAACTTCTTGGGTTCTCTACAGCACGGTCGTAGAAGAACAGGTCTGGACACTCGCCTGGATATTTGACCCCCTTGTTGTTTGGCTGTAGTTCACCAAGTTACCGAGAATATTGCGTTTTATTGGCGCTGATGTTACGGCGGTCGGATTAAACTCCGCCCATTTCCTTTCCACTAAGAAAGACAATTTATCAAAACGTATTTTTAATTAATTTATGAAATACTTTCTTCGCTCACAAATTTAAGTAAAGGCTCCAGCAATCTGTACTTACTTTATAAATTTAACAATGGAAAAAAGTGGACGGAGTTTGAGTCCGACCACCCGGAAAACAGCGCCAAAAAGTACAACAATCTCGGTAACTTGAACTACAGCCAAACAAGGGGGTCAAGCAAAATACATTGTTAGATAGGCGAGTGTCCAGACCTGTTCTTCTACGACCGTGCTCTACAGTAGCATCATTTCAGGTGTTTCTTGGGGGTGGGGGACTTTTTTTTTTCTTTTCGATGAGTTACCCTGTGGCATCTTTATTATTATTAATCATGTATAAATTAGAAATTTACCTCGGTATTATGAGCTTACATTAGCATTATTTAAATAACAAAATACACCGAATTGTATAAACTTATCGTTATAAATCCACGGGGGACATTGGCCCCTCTCCCTGCCACCCATAAATGACGCCCCTGGTTCTTCCATTCATCCGCCATCAGTGGACCTCGAATTATGTAAGGCTTCACATAATGCATGAAATGCAAGGTTATTGTCACATTTTCTAAAATGCTGTATGCAAGTTACAGTCGAGTCTCGCTACAAGCCACAGTTTCAGAGACGTTGTCGTAGTTGTGATGTAGTTGCTAAACTACCCGACCTCTACCCCTTAAAATATTTGACTAAATTATCAAGAATGTAATGATTTCTATAATAGGCATATTCTTTTTCTGAAGAAATTGATACCAAACTTATGATAGTTAACAAGTTTTCAAAAATTTTACGTGAGCAACAAGTGCCGTGGCATGTATAGATGACGTTGCATAACAAAGTGTGGGCCTAGATCCTCCCTCGTAACGTACTTGGCGACAGCCGTGCGGCGGATGAATGACAGGAGATAGTCTGTGCAGCTATTTTTTTTAGCATGCATGCTTTACATGACAATTCCAGTGTGCCCTTTCACACTGCGGTACGTGTCAATTTGGGCACTTGCCCGAGACATGTAAACAATCAGCTTCTACAGGTGAATGTAACTGTTCGCTTGTCTGTCAGACAGGTAAAACTTGTGTGTTTGCCAGTAAAAATGAGCTACATCAACATCAGTAGTTACTTTATTTTTGCGTGCTAGTTATGAACTGTGTTTAGCGGCAACAAAAAGTTAGTTACACGCTGTCTACCACCCATGATCTTTTTATATATTTTTCTTTCTTCCCCTTTGGCTGTCCAAGCACTCATTCCAAGACAAAAAAAAGTTGTTTACCCTTGAACCTACTCTCTTCCAGACTGTGTGTACGATAACAATGGAACGGCCAGCACGAAAGAAATTATTGCTTCTCGCTTAAGTTTATGCAACGTTTAGTGTGTGTCTCAGGTATTGCACAGCCGGCGGTCAACCAAACACAAGATCTAGGCCCACGTGACAGGTGAGCTGGTGCGGCCAGCCACGTCGCTGAGGATCTAGGCGCTTGCCCAGAGAATTTATAATTTTCTAAGAGACTTTCACATTTTATTGCCACTACTTACCTTTTGCAAAAATTCCAGGCCTCTAATTATTGCTGAATTCTAATGAACATCTGGAATTTTAAATAATCTTTCGTGCTCGCAATATGTTAACTTTTTCCAACTTATTCTTCTTAAATCATAAAAATTTTAATTTTTTGTCAGGGATTGAGAATATTGTAGTGGCGTCGTAGTTGCAGGGCTCGACTGCATTTACTCTGATGGTAATATTTCAATGCTTGTCTAATTCAATATTCGTGTATAGATATTTTTTCTTTAGAGCTAGTACAGGCATTAATAGAAAGTAACCTGCTTAAAAAGTGCTTAGTGTGTGATTAGGTTACTCAGATTATATTTAACTTACAATAAAAATTATTGTTTGTGGAAATATCATGTACAGAGCCTACCTCCAAAATATTAAGTACAAGTATTGAAGACAAACAGAAATTATTGTAGTGACGATTCGCAGTTTCGCAGAATAATTTGTATCTGCTGCTTTCTGAAATTTTTCTCATCTCTGTTCAGGAATAAACTTCCAGATTGTTTTTAAGGACGTATTAGGACCTTAACTTTCTGTCATACTTCTCGCAATGTGCGCACGATTGCTACGGGCGGTAGGCTGGAAGTGGGCTGGATTTTCACCTATTGACACCACAGCAGGAGTCGTGCTGAAGTCAAATGTTTCGGCGGGCTTTTTTAATTACGTTAAGTGTTTCGCAGATTACACTTGAATTGACATATATAAATTAAAAGGAAAATGTGATTGCTTAAAAATGCCAGTGGAAATTATTAAAACATAAAAAACAATTGTGCATGGATTAATACTTGTGTTAAAGGTTTCATTAGTGCTCACTTTATCTCAAATCATGTATAACAGATTTGAGTGTAAACCAACAATTTCAAAGCTTTAAGCATGCAATCGCTATTCTGGATTAGGACTGAAATGAAAGAGACAATGCATGATGTTCATTTTATTAGCATATTCAGTATAACCTCTGAGGTGGCCCCATTGAAGATTTGACGTGAAGGGAGCGCACATTCTGCCAGTGTTTCTTGAGCAAGGACACCAAGAAGTTGATAGCTAGATGCACATTCTGCACCAGTTCATCTTCCGTCATGCCTACGTGACCTACGGCCACTGACAGACACAGCACCTACGCATAAAAGCATTTAACCATTAATTCCAGTACATGCCTAGCATGCACATCAATGGTGAGCTAACAACTTAATGACCGACTGGTCATATGTAACATTTATGATCAGTAAAACGTCAACCCTGTAAACATGGATCCAACACTACAACATTCACTGAAACCATAAACTACACATTATAAAATAAGAAATGCAAAGTACAAGTCACAAATAAAAGGCACTGAAAAAACTAAAATGGTTATTTGAATGAATTTTACTACAGTTATTATTGGTGAATTAAATTTAGAGTTGTGCTAAAGTGACTTTTTTCTCATACAACTAAACAGGATAAAGCTAGATTCACAACCACTACTTAGCATACGTGCATATGTACATACATCCAACAGTCTCAATTAAATATTAATTTATGTTGAGAAATCATTTACATTGTGGTCACAAATTATTTATTTCACATCAAAAATTAATAACTGTCAAGAACTACCCACATTTTATGACAAAATTTCCATGCATGCCTAGATTAAATATTGTTGTGCATCTACTCAATAATACTTAACGTATGTGTGTTGTGTTCGTATGTATGTTAATTGTGGTTGTGAATCAGGCTTAAAAATGTATTTAGTTTTATAAGAGTAAAACTAAAATCATTTCAGATAAATCCAGATTAAGTGTATGATTTTTCACATACGCAGCAACACATGTTGTCTAATACAGTAGGACCTCATTTAAGGAACTGAAGGAATAACTTAAAACAGTGATTTAACAAAAGGGATTTTTAGAAACCTCAAAAATAATAATTATGAAATTACCAAGTGACTTTGATCAAATGTAATATAAATTGTAACGTACGTCTAATGAAAATACTACTAGCTGCAGTTACACTTATTTCTACGTAGATAAGTTTTAACCATCCGTCTAGAGTTATATGTCGAAAACTTAGGCCGTGGGCGTGACTTTGAGGTAATCATGCGAAAAATAGCGCCGCTGTATTGCATAACAAGCACGGCCTAGATCCTCATCATAGCTGCTGGTGATTGAACAAGCATCTAGGTACCCATTCACCACAGTGCACAGTGAGGCGATGAACCGCGCACGAACTAATTCACAGATAGTGCTTTGTACCGCCGTTATAATGTGCTGCAGTGCAGCATGCTCAATATATTAATTATAATACCTATAGAATACAGCCGTTATGGGCTTAACCCATACGCTGACCCTTTGGCTGGCGTCAATACATACACACACCATATATTAATTTTAGTCTTAACGGTGTACAGTGTGCACTTGTATTCCAAAACAACTAATAAATATTCAGGGGTGTGCACTATACACGAAAAATGAAAATAAAAAGGTGGAGAAACAAAGGCTGTGCGGGTGTGAGGGTGGAGTTGTAGTTGTAAACTGATGGGGTTCAAGAGTTGGAGGAAGAGAGAGAATGTTCGGTTATCAGCCACACTATCCGTTCACTTCCTTACGCAACGCTGTGTTGAAAGTGCACAGGGATGGAGGCCCGGGCGGTTGTGTTACTTCACTCACACGTATCTTGTTTATAGTACCCTTCCAAAACAAAATGATTTGATCTTTCTAGCCCGCTTGCAAACTGCTTCCACGTCAAATATGTGTTTTTCATTACATTATCTTCTTTGCCCGCTTGTCGCCCACCCGTTTCAACTGTGCCCACGTAGGACACGGCTTATGTACTGTGTGCAGTTATACAAGATTCCATGGCCTGCAACCTAATGTCTCTTACAAAGAAAGGCTGTATGAACCTAAACCATAACGAGTTCGCAAAGTTCTTGGTTTGACTGAAAATAAAAATTCTTTATTTACTAAAATGCTACAGGTATGTTACAGAAGTAGGCCATCAATATGGAAAAAAGAAGTTTAGCATTTGTATGTTACGAAATTAAGGTAAGAAATAAGACTGAGTGTTAATACTACACTGGAGAAGTTAAATGTAAACAGTGGCTCTGTATTAAAAAAAGAAAACCAAAAACTCTGTCATTATCAATGTTTACAGTGATGTAAAATTCTTTATTTACACCAGTTTTCAAATAAACTAATAATAATAATAATACAATGCACAAAGTTTACCTTTGTGTAATCAGTGATGCCTAGAGATGGTGATTTTTAGTTTTTGCGAAATAGATGCGAAAAAATGCGAAATTGTATTATTTTTGCTATAAAATGCGAAATTCTAACTTTTCTGTTATAAATGCGAAATTGAGATAAATGACAAATTTTGTTAGTTTTTTGCTTCTATACTGGCCAAATATGGTAACTACAGAGTTGATACGACCTTTAGATGATAAAAGCAACCTTCAAACATCGCAAAGTTTCCGGCGAGCAAAGTAAATAAACAGACCAGCAAGTCCGCGTTGTTTGTTTACATTGCGCCGTGCCGTACGCTGCAATGTGCCGCTAGCATTCCTTTCACTAGACATCTAAGCCGGCTAGTGTAGTGTGGTGAACTGCAGGTTGGCGTGAAAGGGGAGAATGAGAGAATGTAAAATAAAAACAAATGCTCACAGCTCGTGCAGCTACACGAAAACTGGTTTTACAGTCCAACTTTTACAATTTTTACACAATGTTTACGTGTGTAGTGTCCCAAAAATTTTGCAGATGTGATACGAAATAATCGTGATAAAATGTGTTACGTTTAATTATTTCCAATAAAAACACCGAGTATTATTGTTTCTGAGACAAAAATTTTATATAAATGAGCTAAATTCTCCACAAGTGTTGACGTTCGTCATGTAAAAGTAACACAGAGGGCATCTGTACGATGTGAACCGGTCTGTATGCTGTCAGTGTGGCGGCCACTGGCTTATCTGCGCCCGCCAGAAGTAGCCTTGTAAGCAACCGAGCGTAGGAGAAGGGGGGGGGGAGAAAAAAAGCTAAAGAGGCGTGGCTTTCCCTCCTGCAGCATCCCTCCCTCGCTTTAGCCCGCCAACCAGAAACTCGGATACACCAACTCGTCACTCGCACGCTTCTTTTTGTCTCTCTTTCTTTTCTCTATTGACAGTAACTCTCCCCCCTCGCAATTCTTGCCCCTACACGAACACACACACACACTTTCACAGGCTCCACCTCAGACACAAGCACGGACAGAAGGCACGTAACAAAGGCGCGTTTTGCACTGCCTAAAGACGTGAATGCAGAGTGCCGATGCGTGCATAAAGTGCTGTTTCTGAAGGTAAAAAATGGGACGAAATAGCATTTCCATTCGTGATCGCGTAAATGAATACAAAAGTGAACAATTTTACGAAAGTGATACGAATATTTTAATGTGTAAGTTATGCAATCGCCAGCTGGTTGGTAATAATTTGACATAAATGCAAAAATGCTACAAAGTGCTCTTTTTTTATTTTTAAATGCTACAAAATGCTAAATTTGCAATTCAAAAAGCTAAATTTGATGATTTTAAATGCTATAAATCACCATCTCTAGTGATGCCATGTTAAAAACTAATTACTAAAATCTCAAATTAGGTTGATGTTTTATCTTTATGTAAATAATACTTTTCTTTTGTGTAAGTTCTATGCATGTCACATTAGCATGAAGTGTTTACAGACAACTGCAAAATATTTACACTTACGTAGTGTTGTGCTTGTTCCACTGTTATATATATATATATATATATATATATATATATATATATATATATATATATATATATATATATATATATATATAT
>PNEQ01004052.1:13138-35857 GCA_003012365.1 Medauroidea extradentata
AGCGTTGCGAACTGGAAATATTTTACGATTGTAAAGTGTTTAAACGCTCGATACTTATATTTCTATTACGTTAAACGCTTCTACAGGATTGTACAGTATAATAAACCCATTTTTTCAAAATCACGAAAAATTTACAGTGCGCGACGTAACTTGCCGACTGCGTGCAGACCAAAATAAAAACAATACCTACCCCAGACGTGTTAATTCTACTTCTCTGCTCACCAGAAAATAAAAATAAACCACAGGAATATAAACACAACTTCTTGTCGGCAAGGAAAATGAGTTGCGTGAATGTAACGCGACATATTTTTGGTGTCGGGCGTAGTAAAGTGTTGAATGTAGCAACGGTAATTTTTTAGCGCACGGTAATATATTTTCAGCGTTTTGTTACGCAAAATAACGGTAAAATGAAACTTAGGAATATTTTAATTGTACTGCATCTTTATTTTTGAGTAAATGATATACAAAGTGCCTAAACATTTCCTACAAATACTTAATCAAAACCGTAAATAAAATCGTAATCCAATATAATCGCGCACAAAGGTCGTCAATAATCAATCCAGTCAGTTCCAAATAAAATCCAAAGTCGAAATCCAATAAAACAAAGCCAAGAAACGTATGCAATATCACAAGATGTATCGAAAAACCAAGCTACGCGCGAACTGTGTAAACACACAATGGCAAGGGCGACGCACGAGACAAACAAAGGGTTTTTTTTGTGTCGCCCTCTCATTCTCTGAATCACTGACCTTGCTCGGGATCACAAAGGAGGGTATAAGGGCTGAAGAGGAAAACATGAGCTGCTTGGCTATCACTGTTGCTACGCACGCAGTCAATGTACAGAGCAAGCTGTTCTCGGTAAAGTGAACACTTTTCAAAACTATTTCCATGAGAACAGCAATCAATATATTTTGTAGTGGTCGCGGACATAAAATTTTAGTTGAGTTTAAAATATACGCTATGTCTAATATAAAAACGGAAATGTTTATCATAAATAGGTGACGGAAGAATGCAAATCGGCCGAGATAAAACAGTGAACAGCCTTTACGCGTAGGCTGTAGACAGTGCACGTGGTGTGAGTAGGAGCAGAAACGGAAAGGGAGAAAGAGGACGGAAGAGAGATGCGTCATCACATTATCTGCTTATCTTCGGTGTTGTGTGCACGGTCTATCTTACCAGGCGCGCGGCGCAAATGTATTTCAAGAGACGTTTTTAGATTTTTTTTGCCGGTTTTTTTCTTTAATAGCTGCGACTTATTTATTAACGGACACCGCCTCTATTATTATTGCACGCTTACGGACGTATTTTAAAACATCTTTCCTACTTTAAATAGTATTTTTAATAAATGCACTTTTCGATTTTAATTTTTTAAATTTTTTTGAAGGGGATCGAGAATATTGTCGTAGTCGCGTTGTTGTCGTAGTAGCGGGGTTCGACTATTTCAAAAAACTTCATTGTGGCATTCTTGATAACATCCTAAAATAGACGTTGTGGGTGCAAGAAGTTATGTTATCGGCAACGTTTATGATTTATATTGAACTAAATAAAGGTTGTAGATTCACTTCAATGGCACACTTTTAAAAATAAAGTGTTTGCTTTTCAAAATAAATGTGTATCATTTTATAAAAACATACAATTTTTGCACCAAAGACGAGTGAACGCCGATTCAATGATAAAAAACGGTAAATGTCAACATTTTAGAGGCTGGGGATCAAGGAAAATTTGTCAAAATTCTAATAACGACCCTATTCCCAGGAATAGTGAAGGGTCATTAAATCGGGAGTTGACTGTATTTAACACTTACAGCTTCGTGGACATGCCTAAAACTTTATCATTTCAACAATTTAAAATTCAATAAATCACAATGGACGAGGCTCCTAATAAACCAGCAATTAACGAAAACCAATATTTTCAACTATAACAAATATGAAAAAAGAAAATTTCAGAATTAGTATAGAAAATGCTGTTCATATATGAATACAATCAGTTTAGCAGAGGTTGCGTTGCACAAAAATGACAACAATTGTAATGTTATTTTTACGTTGTTACCTCTCGACAGTTTTCTTTATAAAAATAAAACATTTTTAATAAAACTATTTTTACAACTAAGAACATTACTTTTGCCACCTAGTATTTACAGTGAAACCCCTTATTTACACTTCCCAGGGGGACAGGGCGAAAAAGTGTAAATAAAGGGAAATCTCAAAAAAACCATTCAGCTTACCTTATTTAGTACTTGTGTTTTTATGTTGCTTAAAAAACTCTCTACAGGTAAAATCAAAGTGATAGTATTCATGCAAACTATGTATTTATCATATTTTGTCACATAAAGTTTGGTGCAGTGTTAATTACCAATATCGGAATCGAATATACTGTTGCAGGAAGATTTATGGCACATGCACATACCAAGAGAACATCTAAAAATGTTAGATCCAATTTTTTTTTATCGTTTGGTAAATACTGTTCCGCAATTTACCATTTGTTTTTGCAAATGCTATCATGAATTTAGACAAAAACGGTAAGCATTTGAATGGGAATGTACAGTTCTTCATTATTCAGATCAACACATGTTCCCACGAACTCATCACACTTCTCTATTATTACAGTATGTTTTTGTTTTATCGACAATGTCAGCAATTTTTTTCGATAACATTCCCGTTTTATAACCATTAAAACACGCTGCACTAAAATGGAAATTATTTAAAACACAACTGTTTGTAATAAACATTTTCAAACACGTTTTGAAAATTTTAGGTTAAAGTTACCGTTATTTGCGCTTACAAAGACAAACGAACAAGAGATCAATGTTGCCAACGTGAATGTATCTATCGATAGTGTCCGAGACAATCGATAGCGCTAGCGGCAGCAGCGTTTTCTTGCCGCCATCTTGAATTTATTGTGCCGTGAGCGCTAGCATTACACGCGATCACGGTCATTCTCCTATGGCTTTGCACGTGATCACCAACCAGTTGTGCTGTTTTTTCTTTGTTCTATTTCCAAACCAGTTTAGATGTCATTTCTTTGTCATCTATGACTTTGAAATCTCGTGTTTTTATTGTCTTCGGATGGCGAAAATGTGGGCGAAAAACGTAAACAGCGGGAAAAATAAAATTTTGATGATGTGATATGCGGGAAAATGTAACATTGCACTAAATGGCAGACAAACGGGACCTGAAGAAAAAAGTGCAATTCGTGGGAAAACGTAAATAACGGTAATGTAAATACGAGGTTTCACTGTATTTATCAACATTACCGGTAAATAGCTTTGCTACGCACAATTACAACAGTGTTTGCAACCTGCATCGCCATTCCGAAGGTTCTAAAGTTCCCCACAAGATGTCAGCAACTTAGCTTTGCATTTCCCATAATCATGTCAATGCATTAATTTGTTGAGGTTAACATTCCCAAATACAAAAAAAAGAAGGCTACAAGTTAATATGTTCTCACCTTCTTCATCTGAAACTTGATGGTAGCCTTGACCTCGTCTATCTTGGCCATCATGCCCTCCTGGTGCGACAGAAGGCCAGGGAACTTGCCTGCCTTGTTCAACCCTGGTCCTAGCAGACGAGGGATTTGCTTGATAAGAGCTTCACTAGCAAGGAACGCATCGTACTTCTTCGCTGCAAATATCAAGTCAGATTCACCATTTTTACATTTACAACTATTTAGGACATTTTACAATAGTAACACTGTACTCTAGTAATAATCACAGTGATTAGAAATTCACAGCACCTTGAAGTTAACCTTGCACACAAAAAAAACTTTTAATTATTATTCTACACAAGATGGTATCAAAAAGTGCTCACTTTACTGCCAACAGCCTATACATAGTGAGATAAGGAGAACCACTCACCCAGCTTCTTGACAAGCTTTTTATTCTTGTTGAGCTTCTTGAGTGCCTCCACGTCCATGAAGGGTACGTTGTTGGCTTTGGCCTCGTCGCAGTGCTGCTGGTCTCCCAGCACACACACCTGCATCTTGGGCCGAGGTATGTGCTTCAGCCTATCAACACCACAAACTGCACCAATCCACTCTTCACCACCCACTACCAGTGTCACATCACCACTACGGTCCTGTGTACATATGACTTACCCAGTAGATATACAGTGAAACCCTCTTAAGAAGTTTCCCCCCTTAATAAGTATGCATTATTTTTACGTCTGTGTATACAGTTGTAATTTGACCCTTTCAAGAAGTTTTCCCAAGTAAGAAGTTGAAATTTTTCAGTCCCTTCAGGAACTTCTTATCAGGGTTTTACTGTACGTAACACGGATACTTCAAATAGCCTAGAAAATTTATTTACTGTTAGCATGGCCCTATTATACTAAAAATTTACAAATTTTTTGTTGTGCCCAGTTTTTTTGCTGAACTGATGTGCCCCAGAGTGTCCAGCAAAAGTGGTATTTAAATTTTCACATTTCCTACATCCCCTGACAAATTTCAGTACAATGCTTTAAAAGTGAGATGATAACTTGTACCTACTATTGAAGCAGAATCACGATAACCATAGAATTTTTACGTTAATTTGTGAAGTACAGTCCTAATACGCCTAGGAAACATAGAGCATAAATAACAAATAGAGAAGTATTTTTGCTGATTATATATTCATTATTTCATCAACTTGAATTATATTATTTTGATAAAATTTGTTACTTTCCAATCAGGTCAATCATAAATTTCGCCTGATTTTTTTTCCTGCCAGCAAATAATTTTAGTGGTAGCAAAGGTGTATGAAATTACCTTCCTGTACACACATTTGTAAATTGATTTAATTGTTGAAAAGTCCACTTTTGTTGCATTTGATGGTTTAGTTCGTGTGAACACAGAAATGCATACGAACAGAAGTGTGGAAAGAAATTTATGAAACATGAGGGACCAGCACAATATAATATAAAATATGTGTACAATCTTAAATCACACACATTTCTTGACAAACATGTATAATACAATTTAACAAGGTGGCCACTCATTCATCAAAGAAAATTCCCTGATTTTCCCTGACAGAAAACAAAAAATTTCCCTGATTTTCGCCGCTATGAAAACATTTTGGCATTTCATTCAACACATTTTCCAATAAAGGTAAATATTTCAAGTCCTTTCTGACACTACTGCTAGTGAACTTGACAAAACCTTCTGTTGCAATAACTTCGTTCTACACAATGGAGTAAGAATCATCTCTACATGATGGTAATTTTCGAACAAAAATTATACATAATAATTTTAAAATATCATTGTAGTCTTCCCACAAGTTTTCTGGAAGCTCAAAATGAATTAGTCAAGAAAATTCCCTGAAATTTTTCATCTGGACCAAAAATTCCCTTATATTTCTAGGTGGCTACAATTTCCCTGATAATTCCAGGTTTTCCAGGTGGGTGGCCCAGTTAAATAGTTTTTGGGGAAAGAAACAAGTGCTAAAGAATAAATATTTCAATTCTTAATTGTAACATAAATACCTTGAAAGTATTAATTTGTGTTTCGCACCTGTGTTTCCTATTTGTAGGCTCAACCGTTTTATAGTTTCCATTATTTTTTGCTGCCAATAAAATTATTGCTATACGTATTTTGCCAATCATTCCTGGTTTTTCATACGGTGCATGATGAAAATCTTTTCCTTATCCAGGGATACCAACTTAATTAAATTTCACATCACAACATCAGAATCACAGCAACACTTGTACTTAATCCTTGCTGTCCCATAAATATGTTCAATCTGTATTTTATTACAATGTTATGATGCATGCTCGCAGCGTCTTGAGCTGTGAAGCCGCCGCCTCATCCTGCCCGTTCCATATTCCCGCACCCATTGTTAATCCTTTCTACCCTTATTACTCCCACACATCAGTGCACTCTAACCTGACTCCAAATATTTAATATAAAGCCTACCTAACCCATCATTAGTTATCCTTCGTTTACAAAAACCCCGGGCAAGGTCAATTTAACGTATTTTTCCTACAAGACGCTTTGCCGCCTGTAGACACGCCACCCGCAGCACAGAGACCACAGAGGAGGGAAGGACCGCCCCCTCGTCGTCTCTTCATTAGGCGAGCGGCCGGCCAATCACCACAGACCGACCCAAGAAGGGTATAAAAGAGGGAGCACGAGCCACCGAAGTCAGTCGCATCTTACATGCCACTCAGTTGAGTTCCAAGAGCAGTTCGTCTCCGAGTAGCGAACTGGACTCCTGCTGCCACTGAAAGGTTCAGCTGCGGTAGATTTCTCTACCCTCAACACCACTGCAAGCTACAGCTCCAGGCCCGGAAGACCAGCGACCGCCGGATCCCTTCCAGAAGCGCCCATCACGACCGTGAAAGCCTTCTACGCCAGCTGTCCAAGCTTCGCCAACCAAGAGCCGCTTTCCGAGGCATCGTCACCTGCAACAACGACTCTCCCCACGGAAGCTAGTGCTCTTCGGTTCTCTCCTACACGCCCTTCAGGCTTTCTAGGCACAGGGTGTTTCAGCTACCATTGTTGGCATATGCCAATAAACAACACAGCATATCATTCCTTTCTTTTCTTCACGCATCGTACCCTTCCATTGTTGAGAAAACCCATCCGCCTGCAAGACACCTGGGACCCCTGCATCCCATAGGATCGCACCGGGAGTTTTAAATTGGGTCGTCTTAATCTACGACTGGGAGGAGGCGTAAACCACGCGCCTTCTAGATTTTCTACATTACGCCCTCTGGAGGTAGCACGACTACACTGTGATCTTTCCAAGTGGTGTCGGGTTTTCTTTGACTTGACTGGGAGAGGTGAAAAGGCATAGGGACGTGCTGAGGCGCACTTCTAGCGCTCCTCGACAAGTCCGCCTGCCCAGCGCCAACAATAGAGCCGTCGCATTAAGGCTTTTCATGTCACAACGAGCGATCCTACGGGATTCCAGTTTCCAGCAAGCCGCTAGCCGTAGCATACTATCTTCTTCTGAACCACAGTCAGGCTATGCCAAAGAGGTCAGGTAGGAAGTTGAGGGCCCGACAGGAGTTTGCCAGGTTGGTACAGAAGGCACTGGAGGTTAGGGATCCGGAGACAGGAGTGTATTGGATCCAGAGGGAGGTTTCCGCCGCCGTTCGACGAGGCACACCCCTCAACGGCCACACCATTGTCCGGCTGGCGCTACAGTCCCCTGGTGGATTCAACCTTTCTTAGCACCCCCTCCCCGACACCCGTTTTCGTCTCCACCCCATCCTCGCCTTGTGAACCCTCATCCGACGCAACTCCTCACCCAGGCACTTCCGTGCTATCCTGTCCGGGGCATCAGCACCCCATTGTTGCCACTTCTTTCCTTCCACCTTCAGCTACACCTACTGTGGAAGAACAACCTCCAGTGCAGCGCTAGTTTCCCTCGTTGTAATAGCCTTTACTGGGTGGGGAGAGTCCGACGAGGAAGACGGCGGTCGACGCTTCGGGAGTGCATCCTGGGAGTGGAGCACGCCGCCATCTAGCCATCGCGCCCTCGCCGACAGACTACTCACGCCAAGAGGTTTCGGCTTACCACCATGACCTGCACCGCCCAAAACCTCACCCCCACCCACGACAGTTAAATAACATGAAAAATTACCAGGAACTGTGCAAAAACTTGATAAATAAAGACATTCAACAAATATAAATGTATGTCGGCCATTTTCTTGTCTACATCGATAAACTCGAATCTCATTTTCGCTGTAAAAAAATGATTCTGTCGATTCATTTGCAGTCGATTCTGGAATCAAAGACTTATTACGGCACGAGTTAAAAAATTGCACACTTATTTTGTAATTTCGCACAGAATGATGGGACTTCACAATTTTAAACAAAAACTGAAAAATTCACGATTTTGCATGTTGCGATAAACATTTGTCTCTCGAAATAACAAACTGCAGATGTTATAATAACGTCCAATTACTTGATGAATGATTAAATTATTAGTGGCAAAGAAATTCCCGCAGAAAAGAACAATTTCAAGTACATTTCCCACATAATTCTGACCCTGGAAATATCACATACAATTCCCATACTTACAATTTCCCGACCACTCGACACCCTGGCCGAACAACCATTCATTGATCTGATTCCCACAGATTTCCATGATAAAATTTAATTTATCTAAAATCTTTTTAAAGGCACATGAATACGAAAGTGTTGTGCAACCCCCATTAACCTGACCGCCTCTCCAGCTCTCGTACATCAATAACGCCTTTCGAGTGACTTGCCATCTGAAAGTCTGTTCACTACCACTTTCTGGACTGGTTCTGGCAACACTGCACAACATTTTCTCATTTGAGCTGCTTATAATGTGTGGTATGTTGGGAACACAACTTATCACTTTTCGACTGTTGTCATTTGTCATGTTCCTTCATAATTTCTCTATGGTGATAACCTTGCTTCATTCTTTCTGTCTATGCCAAGCTGTTTGTTTCCGTGTTTTTTTTTTATTTTAGAAGAAGCAGAGCTAACAGTGGCTTTTGAAAAACTATACTATACAATTTGGAAAAATATTTTTGGAGATGAAATTTAATTTTCCAGATATTCCAAGAAGGATAAAACCCCTCTAACTTGATTTCTAACCTGCAAATAATCTACCATCGCCACAACACAAAGTACTGTGAATACATAACCCAAATTCAGAGACGTCTTTCAACAGTTATCTACAAACCGAATGGCTGTTCGATGGGTGAAACTATTTTTAACCCATATTTCGTAACAAATTTTACAGAATGTTAAGATTACAGCTCTGCCAAGTGACAAGAATACTTTGTACACTTTGCAAGCACACGAGAAAATGTTTTTTATCTGTAGGCCTAGGAATATATAGCGAGTTCAACGACCAACATGCTAGAATCTATTATCCTGTGTATACCAAAGCCAGACCATTTGTCCATTACCTGATACTCATTCCGATAGTCAACGAACGAATAGACGGGGCTTGAGTATGCAAGGACATTGGATTCCAGCACGCAGGTAATTGTACTCGCGAATTTTTCCTAGCCCTATTTATATGAATAAAAACGGATAAAAAAGTTATGCTGTAGTGTTTACTTGAAACTGAATGGACATTTGAATGAGTGTCAGAGTTCGTTCATATTCAACTGGTCCGAATGCCACATCTAGCGGTAAACCGCTCTCCAAAAGACGTCTCTGCAGAGTATTTATCATTGAACAGCTCAGTGGATAACCATCTAAAGATATCTCTGAATTCAGCACTAAGGGCTGGAATACAGCTACCAAGTAAATCATTTCAAAAAATTCTCTACCAAGTAAATCATTTTCAAAAATGACGGAACACACAAACATTACTAACAAAACAAGTAAAACAGTTACAAAGCCTCACATTTCAGGATACATACTAAATTTAAGAGTAAAATGAGAAACTACCTCAACAGAATCACTAGACAACTATAAATAGTAAAATAAGCTTGAACAGAACATGAAATGTAGGCAACGCCACTGTCTCACACTACACACAAGAATTAACAGATAAAGCAGCACTACCTGGCAAGCTACAAAGCTCTGCCACACTAGCGGTGATGTTACCAACACCTCCCCAGTTGTTTTAAGACCCTGGGTGCAGGTCCGCCACGCAGAGCGCAGCTACCTGAACTGGCAGAGTAACTCCCTCAGCCAGGCGCGTATGCGCCTGGCATGAGCAAGGCTTGCACCACGACATATTATCACAGCAACTTTTACCATAACTGCATAAAAAAATTTAAATTCAACTCTTGTGTGCACATTAGAAAGTGTGTACACACAAAATATTAACTTGCCAATTCAAAAAGCCTAAGATATGTCGTAAATAGAATTTAGTCTATGTGTAGCCAATAGAGATAGGAGACATTGGCAATGAAACCTCTCAAAAACACAAATCTAAAGAGATCTTATAGCGTATTCCAATGACTGCACTCAACTGAACTCTGTGCGCACTGTGCAAGTGCCGCGTGATCCAGACCCCACCCACACTCGCCGAGTGCAATCATTTTTCGTGTTCCAATAGTGACTTGCACTTGCCGGGTGCGTACCACGAGCAAGTTTTATTGCACTGTCTCTAACACATATTACAGAAATTATCCCATAACTCGCACATATTTATAACTAATGCTATTATCTGTTCACTCTAACCAGAGTTTTGAAATAAACAAATAACATATAATTGCACTTTGCTAGCTTCTAATCGGCTCAATTTGTGCAGCATGCCAACGTACTATTTCCAACTAACAAAACTGTGTACAGCTCGGATCATAAGAAAGTGCTATCAAAAGAATATTGCATCAAAATTTTGTGCATGTTATCGACATACGAAAACTACATAAAATCTTTTTAAAAAATGTGCAATTTCCATATGTTTCAAAATTCAATTGTAATTATCAAGCCAAGCCATGAGTAATGATCACATTCAAATATTCTGATACTAATGTTACCAAAAATTAGGTACTTTATACAGGAAAAAAAGTCGTCAACAAAACGAGTGATTAAACTTACTGTAAAGTCCGCTGGGATTATTTTGTACTTCATTTTGGAAACAACACATTAGGTAAATCAACAAACAATCTGTAGATATCACATCACATACGTATTTACTCTAGCTTATGAAGAATGGTATGAGAGATTTTTATTCGTGCCTAACAAACATTGCCACAGTTTGTATAATAATGAAGACATATCCACGTTTCAAAAACCATGCAACACATTTTCACTATTCACGTCCAACATCACACAACCAAATCCGCAGCCTGTGGACCATGTAAACATTAGTGAAGAAATCGAGATGACGAAATGAAATAGAACAAGAAATTTTGGTGCGGACGAATTGGAGCAGAAAACGGATATACGGAAAAAACATTGGCAGTAGCCACAACATTGACATGTTAACATTCAAAAATACTTTGAGAAAACAAAATATTCAATTTGTTTGAAATATTTCCGACTTAGTTTTACTGAACTAAATTTTTTGTATTTTCAGAGTATCACACATCTCTAAATACTGGCAAGTGTACTAAGAAACTCGCACGTTTAACAGTGAGTCAGTCGTTAAATAACTTGTGAATCAACTGTACTGACGTTTTGTACATTAACCACAATCATAGTAATAAACATAAGCGTAAATTGAGTTTGCAACATCCGTTAATATTATATATTTGTTAATACAACTGTCGTATTAGGTGATGGTAGATTTATATGTACACGAGCGATAAAAAAACTATTTCTTACGCAAGACTACAGTGTACAGCAGTCAGCAGCCAATGAAAGTGTTTAAATGTTGCTTTGTTTTACCAAAACTCAGGTAGCAGTGGACTACGGTAGCTTATTAAAAAAAAAAAAAATGCAGCAATATATACAAAAGTGGTATACTTCAGTTTCCAAACTGGCAGAACAGTGCAGAATATTCTCTTGTACTGATAAAATACACACATGGCATTACAAGTGTGTACCCGTAATGTATTTTGTACAAAATTACTAGAGCTAACCCCCAAAACTTAACATAGTACAGCATTGCAAAGTGAAAGTTACCTGATAACTGTTTTTTTTTGCAATAATCGAGTTTACAATAGGCAACTAAAGTTAAAACGTTAAATATTTAAAAGGCATGGTAGTAGGACTATTTGCAGATGACTGTAATATATGCAGAGGTGGGCAGTGGCACCAACTTGCAGGAGGATATTGATAGGTTGTGGTCCTGGACAGTGGAGAACAGAATGAAGATTAATGTACGAAAAACCAAGTTGGTGAGGTTTACTAAGAAGAGAGTGGTGAGTAGAGAGGTATACATATGGGATGGGCAGGAGATAGAGGAAGTCACAGAATATAAGTATCTTGGTGTTGTGATACAGATCTAAGGTGGACAAAGGAGGTATACAATGGTTAAGAAGGGATTGAAGGGGGTTCATAGTGAGGTGAAGGGAAAGCATATTGTATGATGTTTCGTCCAGTATTGGAATATGCTACTGCAGAGTGGGAACCATACGTGGAGGTGCAGATGGAGATGGAGAAGGGAAGCGAGGTGGGTGATTAAATGGAAAAGGCAGGGTCAGGCTAGTGTGGAGGAAAGAAAATTTAGGCCAAGCGCGATGAAGGGTAAAGGTGCAAACAGTGACAAAATTCAGAGGGTGTGTATAACTGAGAGGGGTAGACAGTCAATGCTGGTGAGGACGGTGAGGGAAAGGAATGCACTGCAGGAGGAGTTCCAATTGTGAGTATAAAAACTTATGCATGATATACTCATCCATACTTCTCGTCCAACATAAATGCTATGTTGACATTGTATTGCTCGAGTACATACATTCAGAAGCCCTGTGACCTATTTTCTTTTATGTGTATGTGTCAGAGCCTGTTTCTTTACTTTCTACAAGCAATTTTCCTGTTATTTGTCAGCTACTGGCTATCTACCCTGCTCCTAAGCAGATCTGGCAACACATTGTGTTAAATATTTAGAGATCTTACAGACCAGTAGACTTTTAGCACATAAGCATCTTGCCAGATTTTTTAGTAATGTTTATTCTATCTAGAAGATTCAATATGGTTTTCAAGCACCTAAGAAATGCTGCTTTTTTACACTTCAATACATTAACACTACGCAGTTCTCTAGCAGTACTTAATATTATTCATTACCGATGTTCTTGAAAATGTACTGCAAATTTTCGGGTACCTTAAATATACCTACAATCCAATTGATGGAAACCTCAAGTGAAGAGATTTTGGTCAGAGCTTAACATTGAGATCTTTAACGCTGGTGCAGGCGACTTAGTATAGAGCAGCGCCGGAATGAATGGGCGGGGGAAAGAGACCCCTAAGAATTCCCAACAACCAGCGGCAACGTCTGGCACGATTCACACATGCAAAAATACAGCGACCGATCCCGCTGATAAACACGCATCGCCTTGGTAAGAGGCGAGAGGTATGACTCCTCTGTAAAAATCAAGAATCAATACTAATTGTGTACCAGCCAAACTACTGATTTTAAACATATAGCTTATTAATGAAAAATGTTTATAGTGACATTTTATTAGGTTACGTTGTTAGGTTAGTTTAGGCTGTAAGGTTTAATTAAATTAGGTTAGGTAAACTAAGGTTACCTAACCTAACTTAGCCTAACTTAAAACAACCGAACCTAAACTAACCTAAATTTTTTTACGTAGGACTACTTAGGTCACTAGAAACATTTTTCATTAATAAACTATGTGTCTAAAATCAATACTTTGACATACACGATTTGTGTTGACTCTTGATGTTTACCCTAGAACAACACAAATTAATAATTTACAACACAAATTAATAATTTACAAATTTCTGATAGTACTGAGCCTGAACATTCTGCAGAAACTCAAAAGCTGCTGTGACAATTCGTAGGGGATGCAAACCATTAAGAATTAACTCTTGTCAGGTGAACATACTTGACAGTGCCAGAGAAACGCTTGTCTTTTTGAGGGTCATAATTCTTCAGCCCAATCTGAATCTCCACAGTTTCGAGGAAATTTCTTTTCTTCTCCTGAGAATGCTTCAAGACAGCACTAACGCACTCGTAAAGTGTGTCACGTGAAACCTTCGAACTGAAAAACGAAACATCATAAATAATATACAGAATCTCACAACTACATCAAAACACTTAAAAGCGACTAACAAACAGTCACATAATCATAAGATTCTAAAAATTTAAAGGAATTTATAACTTTACCTCATTATAGCACAATATTATCACTCTCGCGTTCAGTGAGGAAACGGAAACATGCAGAAAAGAAAAACAAAGATACCGAACAGAGACTCATCTATATGAGATGGGAGAAACAAGGCAACACTATGAGCAGCACCATCGCGCCATGCAGGGGCTCAATTTTTGAAACTGTCGGATATTTCCTCTAGAGGAATGTTTAACTCGATAGCGGGTGTCGGAATGTGAAAATTCCTATTTTCTAAACGACCATAGTCATTATCGTGTCGGAATTGTAGGAATACAATAGCACGACGTGGCATCGTTGCATTTTTGTGACGTCACTGTCGCGTAGCCAATCATTTTTAAGCATCAAGCGATTGTAAACAAGCAAATATTTAATATATTATGCGGGGAAACTTGGAAATAATAATAACAGATCCTTGCAAATGGGCTATCGCCCGGTGACAAGTCCACATCCCCTCACTCATTCTATATCCAGACCCCTCCTGAACTACCCCACACTCTCAACCGTCACCATCTCCTCAATTACGGTTATATTTTCTGCATTCATTATCATGAATAAAACAAGTGTAACTTCTATCGTTACCTGAAAGAAATCAAAACTATGAAGTTGTAGGCCTAGTTAATTTGGAATCCTCGTCATGGTTTTCTTAATAAATTTTGTGTTCATAGGTAATTTTTATTTTTATTTATTTGCTATGCATTATGTGGAGCTCTTTACAGTGGCTATTGCCATAGAGCTATAGAACATGTCAAATTCTTATCTATATACATTACAAAGATTTTATAAGGGTTCAGATAGAGCATGTCGCCAGGAATTGTAACCAAACAAACACTTGACGTGGCTGTTATCAGTATGGCTGACTAATTTAAAAAATTGAGGAAATATTAGTTAGAAGGTGTGTAAACAGTGCTAAAATATAGAGATTTCAACCTAAAACATCAATTAAAAAGCATAATACATTAACTTACCATAAAAAATACCTGTCTGATGTGTACTTTTGAGGCTAAAGCAGTAAGGCGGTTGGCAAATTTGGTGGCTACCTGTCCTCCTCTTGGCTTCATTCCCCTCGCCAACATTCAGACATTATATGCTACTCCCGTGATATATTATATACATGCACTCTAGTAACAGAATTGTACAAACAGTTGACATGTTGGTGGTGAGGACAAAGGGGGTGACAGCGTCGTACTTACGCCCTGGAGGATGCCGGCTGCTGCTGGTGACGGTCGTGGGTCTACCGCCCGTGTGGCGAGTCCCCACTGTATCCTCCACGTCAAGATGAGTGTTGTGGTAAAGCTGGAGAGCGGCTGGTTGATAGGACTAGCTCCTAAAGGACCACGAATTGGCAGTGGCCAAATAACTTACACGCATGAATAGATTTCACAACTTGTTTATTGTGTTATAATTGGCACACTATATACTGCACGTAACATGCCTTAAGCGGTCCCCACGTCTATAGCCGGTGGGTGGCTAACACGGTAAACGCGGACACTGGTTACGTGATGATATGCTTATGTTGAAAAATAAACCCCTGGGCGCAAGAGCTTGCAGGGATGGAGGTGGCTCTACTCCTGTACGATTGGAATTACTGCTACATTAATAAGTTCCGGAGTATACTAGAAAAGATCACTATTGCAGCTACATGATAAGACAAGATACTGTGATGGTCCAGGAGACGCGTATACGTGGTCGACCTCCTACACGCCCGAGACAAGACAACTGAGCAATGGCGCACACTCCCGCTAGTAGCTGAGAGCGCCCGCCAAAACTATTCGCGTGGCCGCTTTAAGCATGTGGTGTTGAAACTGTATACATAAAAAGCCACTAAAATTTACATGAGACACAATTGAGCCCTTGGAGATATTAACATAATTGGTTTGGTTAAAATTGCATAGTTAAACTTACGTAGGGAAATTAATTTACTTGTGCCTTCCGCTCCGGTTGGCTTGTTAAGCTGTCTCTCTAAGTCCGAGCTGGCACTGTTTATTATTCTCACACACGTAGAACACTTGTATACAACACATTAATTCCTATTCCTATTTTAAGTATAAAAAGGTACCGTCGTGTTGCGCGGTCTTTTTAGTTGTTGGGTTGTCGGTCTGGGCCGCTCTCAGCGGTCCAACGTCGTTGAACACTTTTGAAGCACTTTGCATAATAAATTCGTTTGCCTTGTTTGTGGGTGCTCAATAATTCGCTAAAAATATGGAGACTGCATCTCTAAATTTAGTTTGCCCTAGCAACTCCCGCACTGTCTGTTTCAGGGGACATTCGTTCCGGCGTTTATGCACATCGTGATCAGCGACGGCGTAATGCTTGTCGTAACGACCAATGTCCCTTGTTGAGCTGGCGTTGGGGTGTGTTGTGGTGATGTTACTTGGATGTTTTGCTTTAAATCTGGACACTTTCTTTTGTATTAGCTTGCTAACCACGTGGCCGCATTAAGCGCTCAGTTAGTCCCGTCAGTACCGGTGCATGCAGGGTGCATTCCGAATGCTGCGGGCCGTTGTCGGGTATATTGCCCATGATGCTGGTGTGTGTGTTGACGAACGGTCGCGATGCACTCGTGGGCTGTTGAGCGCACGTCACAGTATAGTTCAGTTGTTGTCGTACCTCTTCTACACTTTTAATCCACAGCCCGTTGCCACGTCCGTGTCGCAGGCAGCACGCCGACGAACCCCTGCAGCCGTAGGTCAACTCGGTGCAGTGATTAACCCTGTTCTGCTATGGCCTTTCTTTTTTTGTGTGTTTTTTATCAAAAAGTGTACATATTGACGCGGTTCGTTCCGCAACTCCCTCTCTCTAAGCCCGTCGTGCGCATCAAGTCAACATTACGGAACGGGCCGAGCGCCCGTACAGCCACGGCATATGGGAACGCACCCGGCCACATGGGCACACGAGGTAATCGGCGTCCAGACGCCGCCCCCGCGAGGCCGGGTGCCACCAGCGTGTGCATCAGCTCAGCAGAAATACCGGCAAATGGTAGGATTGTGCACCCTTGACGAGAAGCGACGTAAATTAACGTCAAAGTTGAATACAGTGTAAAACCCCTCCCGTGCTTTTCCCATCAAGGGGAGCTATGCCATTCACCAGGAAATAATATAGAGAGGCCAGGGGCAAGTGCGTTTTATGTGTACGGTGCCCCCTCGCCACTTTGTCGTTTTTAACCTTTATACCAGTGAAACACCCCTGCGCCTCGCGACAACTTGGACTCGCCCACGCAGCCAACTTGCCGCCCAAATAATTACATGTGTTCTCCCCCAAACAGTTTCACGTTCTATTTGTTCTGTAATTGCCAGTGTTGTGTTATAATTATTTCTATTTAAATAACGTCCAAATTCAGTGTCTATGTTTTTAAGTGCCATCTGGTTAAAATTTTCATATAATTAAAAATTACGTAAACTTTCAACAAACTATCCCATTATACAAATTTGGTACTCTAACCCTCAAGTTGGGCTATTCTAAGTGTTTTGGGCCTTTGCCCCTGTTTAATTTTGTAATTTTGTGTTTTTCGGCGAGTGCTTCCCGTGCTTTGGCGGCACGACGTCATGCACGCGGGAAGGACTCGCCAGTTGGCATTACACGGCGGACCGGGACGGTCGACGTGCTAGTCACTCCGGGCCCTTCACATCTTTGTATAATCATTAGCGTATCAATAGTTAGTCTTTTTCGTCTGGAACATTTTCTCTTAATCTTTGCTGGCCCGGAGGTGTACCGTCACCCCTGCAACTCGTCGCCCAGGGGCATTATCTAATTAATATTTTTCACTCGTGTGGTGAATTTTCTTACAACAGCATCGCCCACCGGTCGGGCATAGGACCGGGTCTGCTATTTGCGCCACCAGTGTTGGATGTTGGAGTATGGTGCTTTACCAATAAATACGATTTTCCAGATTACAGGTGCATATTTATTACTTGCCGCTTCATGGCCATAAGGGCGCGGTACCCTTCAACCCGTTTACCAGTGTTCTACCTACAGTGTGTTATCTGTGTATTTTCTAACTTAGTGCTACGGGCGTGGGGAACGCCATAAGATTCAACTGCGTAAGTAATCTTGCGACGTAGAGTGGGGAGTGTTCTGCAACGCCACGGCCGTCGGCCACATGGCCCTGAAACTTAGAGTCTCTGCTCTCATGAGTGCCCGTTCTCTCTTAACGGGCTGGCGCACCGGGCAAACAACACTTAATCACGACCCCCGCTCACATCAATATAGTAGAGTGTTTAGCGACGAGGCAAATAGGAATAGCCTGAGAAACGGACTACGGGGGCGTTAGCAATTGTTCCACTCGCTTAACTTGTGAACACGTTTGAACAGCCAGCTGGTTGTTCTTTGAGTGCCACGTCCCCCCTTTGTATTTTCTGGCCACCGAAGTAATGTAAATTCTTTCTTATAATGTACTTTAGACATTTTGCTAAAATAAAAGAGCGAGGGAAGGTTTTTGTGTTTCTTTTCAAGTAGGTAGTAAGTGTAGGTGTACTGTACCAGCACTTTTTTTTTGCAACTACACTTTCGAAAAAGAATGGCTACATTTGCCTAGTCAAGCCTATAGGTTTATCACAAATTAATAATAATAATAATGAATTTCAATAGGACTTACGCCCAGTGGCGAGTAGACTCCTCCCTTTCCCCACAGCACCCATCCTTCAGTCCCTTCCTAAACCTTCCAACCTACCTCACAGTCTCGCAACGCCTCCCGCAATGCATTCTACTCAATCGCTGTCCTCACTAACAACGACTGTCTACCCCTCTCCGTTCTCTTCCACACCGCCTGAATTTTCTCACGGTTACTTCTTTCCCATAAAAATTCCCTTAGTTCCTAGGCCAAACTTCCTCATTCCCACTCCCCATTCGACACCTTATACAACATGACCAGTCTGCTGTCCCTCAGTGGTTCCATACCAATTCCTTCATCATTATGGTAGGCCTATAGTTCCTTTCCTCCTCAGAAGTCTGATCCTGCCTTATCCATTTATTCATCACCCATCTCGCTGTTCTTCCCTGCACTTCTACATACAGATCCCACTCTACAGCAGTATATTCCAATACTGGACGAACCATCGTGCAATATGCCTTTCCCTTCACCCACTACGAACCCTCTTCAACATCCTCCTAAGTAGTCCTAAATCCCTTCTTGCCTTCTTAACCACTCTGTTCACCTGCTTTGTCTACTTTAGATCCGCCTGAATCACAACTCCCTGATACTTATATGCTTTTACTTCCTCTATCTCCTGCCCAAAATGCTTTACTCACCACTCTCTTCCTAGTAAGCCTCACCAACTTGGTTTTACACACACAATCTTCATTCTGTTCTCCGCTGTCCAAGACCACTACCTATCAATATCCTCCTGCAAGTTGACTCAACTGCCCACACAACATACATATATTGTACGTAAATTATAAGTTTCTTATGGGTATGCATTGTGTATGTTATATGTACATGTAATGCTCAAATTAGGTGCAAAAATGGTTTAAGTGTCCCACCCCTGAACACAAGTAGAACATATAAAGTCACTACATGAATAATGTAAAGCTATTTAGCTGTTCAATGTATGTATATTATACATACATTTGCAACTGTTCATGATACAGGTCATTTTCATTTATGATAGGCCTATATGTATAATAGGTATGTCAAATATACTTGCACATAAAATCAGCTTTTAGCTACTGTGCACATGTATATTATATACTGTGTGTTGTGTGGGTGTATATAGTACACAGTCATCTGCAAACAGTCTTATTTTACCTGTAATCGTGAATCTTATGTTATTCACCATTATAGTAAATAACAAAGGCCCCAACACCCTTCAGTGCGGAACTCCTGATGTAAACTCTCGTTCCTCTGACACTGTATGGCTTAGGTCTCCTGAGAAAGTCCTTAATTCAGTCAACCACCTGCTTGTCATCCAGCAGTCTTTCCACTTTTCTAATCAGTATTCCGTGAGGAACCTTGTCAAAGGCTTCTCGAAGTCAATGAAGCATGAATCCACCTACTTCCGCTCATTGACTGTCTGAACAGGATCCTCCAACAAAATTATATTTCAAAGCGCCTTTCATTAGCAGTATTCTCCAGTTGGGCCTACTTTGTAGTTTCATATTGTGGAATCTAAAAATTTTTCTTTTTTCGACTGAGAGTCTGCCCTCCCCACTTTTATCAATTTACCGAGCTTTACATTCGAGACTAGTAAAGGCTAACCTTTAAACACCCCAACTCCCCATAGTAATCACCCTGCCATCATATGTAACTGTTAGATAGTTATCAGGTGAAGTCAGCTGTATTGGAAAATGTATAGCAGGCTACAATTTATATTTGTGGTTTTGTATTGATAGGTACAATGTTATTAAAGAAACTTCAGCCTCCATAATAGGAAAAAAGTGACTGCAGTAAGTTGTCGAAAGTAAATTATCCATCTAAATAGCCTAAATGTCACTCTGAAAGGTATTCATGGGAGAAGGTATTAGGAATGCTGGCTTTTTTTCAAGCTTTATTGTTTTATTAATTCTTTTGCTTTTACCAGAAGATTTCTTAAACTTTATGAGAATTTGAGAGGAACATTTTATGAAAATAGCAGTCATTTATATATATTTTTTTTTCTAAGTTTTATGTAATTTTAATTAAATGCATTCTAGTACTTTATTAAAATATATTGTGAGAAAAATTGTCCCTTACAAAATTCTATTCCACAACCAAGCACAGCACTTGGCAAGTATTCTTACACAACTGTTTGCACTATGAGCAAAATGATCACACAATGTACATGCCTGCAAACCATGTCTTATCTAAAGGGTAAGAATGAATGAAAATCGAAAACTCGATTTATTTTAATCCGATTTTGCCCATCACTAATATCCAGGTGGTGCCCATACACCACCCACGGAACCCAGTAGCCAACTGCACAACTAGATTACGTACTTCTAGGCAGGCACATAGCGACAAATGTGTTGATTTCTGGTAATATTTGAATTATTAGTGTTTGTGATTTTCTTATTAGTATTAGCTGTCATACATGGGTACAAAATTTGATCAAAACACAGTAATTATGATCCATCCATGAATGAATATGTTTCATAAATTTAAGCCAGTGGCGTCATTTGGTTCTACAGGGGGGTGGGGGCAAATGCCCCCCCCCTGGATTTTGAATTTTTGTGTATAAATTTGTTTTTTGTATTTTTAAATGTAAATAATGCTAACTTAAGGACATAAAACTGAAGTTTTATTATTAAAGTATCTAATTTATACATGCTTAATTAATAAAAAAGATGCAACAAGGTCACTGTCGTCAGAAAACAAAATCTTGCCCCCCTCCCTGGAAAAACCTTAAATGACACCCCTGATTCAAGCCAATGTTATTTAAATTGCATATCAAGATTGTTTCTATTAGTTTGTTAGCTTTTATTGTTTGCACAAGTTTTCCATATGAGCTTCGGGCCAAGAAGAATAAGAATAAATAAATTATTAATAAGAATTTAACTTCTCCTGCAGTTAAATAGGAAGACAATATTTTTTTTTAAAATTTCACATTAAAATGTGTCTTATAGGAAAGGTCCCGTACAACATTTAAGAACATTATTAAAATGTTAATAATACTTGATCAACTGTCACTTTTATGTATTTATTTATTTACAAGTATCATATACCTCAATACATATTGAGAGTGATTTGTTATTGTTAATTTGGTGTATTAACTTACTGCACTTTAATTGCATGATCATGTATTTATTTCCTTGTGTTAGTGTGCAGTTTTAACGAGGTAAATATTATTTGTCATTCCTACACATCTGTTGTGGATGGTAATAAAATGAATTGAATTATAATCTTTATGTGTGGATCAGTATATTAAATGTTTTTAGAACCTAAAATCTGTAGTGGAGTTTGACGTAATCCGGAAATGCATAGCTTTGTAACTAGGATATATGACCAGCTGTTTGTGTCGATAAACATGTAAGAATTAAATCGTAATTGTCGTTGTGTATGTGATTTGTTTATATGCATTGAGTTTTCAAATGATATTTTGAATTGTTAATTACTCATACAATGCATATATCTGTTTTTCTTTTTGATGCATTTTTATCTGCGTGTTTGAATTGTGTTGCTTTGGCAGTGTTGATTATGCTATAGTGTTTTTTTTTATTGTTTTTCTTAAGAGTGCATTCGTATTATGTATTGTTGAAACAGATTTTTATGTGAATTTTTAACCGTGATGTGGGTGCAAACATCGAGTATTCATTTTAAAATTTTAAAATATTGTTGATGTAAACAACTTTTTCAGGTTATGAAGTTGAATATAACGTAAGCGGTTAAATAAAATTGAAGTATTTGTAAATATGTTTACAGTTTCTTGCGCAGTGTACGCCATGGACCCAACAAGAAAAAACAACGACTGCTACTTTTATTATTACTCAACTTGCAGAAAGGTGAGAATATTTTATTTTTATGGCATGTAAATTACTTACAGAACAAGTATGATATACTACCAGTTGGTAATGTGTAGTCTTTCACGAGATGGTAATTGATCATAAACTGTTGTCATAAGTTTGTTTAAATGAATGCTTTCTATTAATTTAGTCGTTCTGACATTGTGCTAGTACACGTCTAAAGATTTTTCAGAAGATGGTGCTTCTGATAATTCTTATTTAAATCCACCCAGAGCTGACTGCAAAAAATTACCTATTTACTCAGTATTCAGGATAAAGTTTTACTACAGTGGCAGCACATGCAACCAATGTAACTGTCCCCAGTCCTCTTACCATTACTGGGCTGAAGTTAGCTCTATCCCTGGCTCTATCTGGCCGCAATACGGGGGCGCGCTACGGACAAGAAGGGCATATGTCATTTCCGTAGTAGTACAACGTATTGCGCAAAGAAAAAAATTAATTAAAAAAAAACTGTTATATGTTACGCGTTGCCGTTAATTATATGCATACCTGTACATCTGTACTACGTGAATATAATTAATTTTAAGGGTGATATGTCGTAGGAAACATTTTACGCCCTCCGAAACACAAGAAGGGCGCGTTTTTTCAAAGTGCGCACTAAGAAAAAAATTAATTAACAAAAAACTGTTATATGTTACGCGTT
>PNEQ01004053.1:0-19449 GCA_003012365.1 Medauroidea extradentata
TAAGGTCATCAGCATAAAGTAAACAACCTGAATATTGTATACACTGCACAATATCATTAACAAAAATATTAAACAATAAAGGAGATAAAGTGCCCCCTTGAGGAACTCCAGAAGCTATATAAAATTTAGAGGATAAAACGTTTTCAATTTTAACTAGAAAGTTTCTTGACTGTAAGTAACTAGTGAACCAATTTACATAATAATAATAATAATAATAATAATAATAATAATAATAATAATAATAATAATAATAATAATAATAGCAGTAGTAGTGGTAATATCCATTTTTGTGGTCTCATTAATTTTTGAATACTGCAAAACCCTTAAACTACATTGACATTAGTAGGTGGTGGATAGATACAGTACGAATCAGGGATTTAAACTGCTCGTTTTTAATGTAAACAGTCTGTAATTGTTTTGTACAGGTACTAGGAATCATCTCTTATCTAGAATCCTGTTCTCAACTTCTATTCACAGTTTGATAACTGCAGAGAATTGCCATGAAGCTCAAGTTCTGCTAAAGTATGGGGAAAAAATTCAGACAGACTTCAAGAAAATATTTGTGCACCAATGCTTTCCTCTTTGTATAACTGTTAGTGCTTCAACCACTAAATACAGTACTGAGAAACCCTGTCCTAGACCGAGTCATTTGTTGTTTTCAAGGAGCGAGCTCTGGCATTGGGGCAAGCACGGCTGTGCACTTTGCCAAATGTGGGAGCTGGTTGGCACTGTGCGGCCGTAACAAGGATAACCTTGCTGCAACCATCAGCTCTTGTCTGGAAGCTGGTACTCCAGCTGACAAGGTAAAGATAATATTGTGATTTTGTAGTCTACATGGTTGAGATAACATAGTCTGTAACCCAATCCATGAATTATCTATTTCTAAAATATAGGATGTGAAGAGTAGCTACATTAATTCAAATTGTCTTTGATTTAAGAATGATAGAATCAGTAGTAACACTATTTTTCTTAATATTTTTGGTGGAGTTGCATCTTGCTTTTACTCTACCTGCTCTTTTTTCACCCCCAGGAATGTGTTGTTCTTTGTTACAATTTGTATACGAGACAATTTTTTTATTTGTCAGGTCATAACACTTATTGGTGACTTAACTGGGAAGGAAGTCTGCCAAAAAACCATCAGTGATGTCATTGGTTATTTTGGACGGCTGGATGTTTTGGTAAGTTGACACTGCATGATTGTTTCCAGTGAAGAAATACATTAGGAATAAAAGCAAAATTTTGGTAATTTAACTGATGTGCAGGTCAATTCAGCAGGAATACAAGTGGTTGGCTCCATTGTGGACTTGGCCATTGAAGATTATGACAGGCAGATGGACGTGAATGTGCGGTCTGTGTTTCTTTTGACCCAGCTAGCAGTGCCACATCTCATCAAGACGAAAGGAAACATTGTGAATGTTTCCAGTGTTGCTGGTTTGCGGTCTGTATGTACACATATTAGGTTGCAACATCTATATATAGTTATAACTAAACTTTTCCAGAACATAGTTTCTTTGAAACTTTTGAATGTTAGTTACCTCTGTTTGGCCATAAAATTCAGGCAAGATTTGAACCCTCAACCTATAAGTTACCGGGTAAAAATTTTACCGCTGAGCTACCAAGCCACATAAGTTAAGTACATGGTTCCCACAGTCAGGAAAAGTCAGGTAAAATCAGGAGTTTGAGAAATGGTGAGTAAAAGTCAGGAATTTTATATATATTCTGGCATTAGTCAGGATTTTTACCTTAAAAATGGTTATAGTCAGGAAAAAACATTGTTTAAAACTGTGTTTATCCAGGTACCTCATCGCTAGACAAACAATTTAGGTATTTACTGTAAGCAGCGCAGTCCAGGCTGTTTACAGCAACGGCTTTCGGCTTGTCTGCTATTACTCTGTGTTTTGTGCGATGTCCGGCCGGCGGCCAAACGTCGATAAGTTAGTGAGGGGACGGAAAGTAGTAAATATTTGTCATTCCTCTTTGTGCTAGTGTCCGGGTTTCGTGTTCTATGCTTTGTGCGGACATCCGGGTTTTACCTTCTATGCTTTGTGCGGACGTTCTGGCAAGCTACTTCTCCAGGATCTAGGTCCCAGAGACAGCTATGGGCCATACCCGGCTACGCCAAGGATCTAGGCGCTCGCGTGGCTGTACCATTATCGCGAACTTGTGACGTTGCGTTTGCTGATGTCGGGAAGTGACGGTTAAAGAAGAAGTATTTGTTTTGAACAACTGTATTTACATTTTTAAATAGTAGTGGCGCGATCGTGGGAAAAATATTTTTTCGGTGTATCACTCTATTGTCAAGCACCAGCTTCTGCCGCACCACGCCATTGCCGCCCACTACAATTTGTTTTTTGTGTTGATGTCGGAATTCAACTGATTACAAGTGTAAGGCGAGGCACGGCACGTTTTCTAAACTTTATTTATTTGGCAGTGATATCTCTGACCAAGTTGCGGTTTATAATTCGTGAAACTCTATGGACGTGTGTATCATAAGAAACATACAGCATCAGAAGTTGTGGTTGCAACATGTGTTAATATTATGTATTTGTTAATAAAACATCTAGGACTGGTAAATTGACAGACAGCAAAGATCTGCTGTAAGGCATTTCATCAGCTGTACCTAAACCTACCTGTTTTTTTTGCTGCACTTATTGTGAATATTATTTTTATTATTTGAGGTCTGATTGTAAATAGAGTAATTACACTAATTTTATTTATAGTTATTTTAATTTTGGTCATTTGGCTTTGCTGTTTCAGTAATTTTGTAATGTTTGGGCTGATGTTGAATTGGGCCACGTGCAGTGGCCAGGTATGTTCACCTATTTGTTAGAAAAGCTATTCTGAACTTGATTTGTTTTTTGCAAGCCTGACTGTTGGTGATGTATGTTGAGTGAGACAGAGAACTAGACGGGTGGACTAATGTGGCCCAATTGTCTGGACACATTTAAACTTTCAAGTTTCCTTTTTATAGAATTTTGTTTTAAAATTATGTAAGTTTTGTGTCATTAATGTATTAATTTTTATGTGAAGATGTAATGAAATGTATCTTATATTATAATTTGACTAGTTCAAATTGATGTAATTTATGTCCATATGTAGGTGTTTGTGCTTGCCTTGCAAAGATGTTCAAGTGGTCACGAGTTGTTATTGATGGCTTGATGAGGACATAGCTGTTTCCAGATGTAATGAGGGACCCTGTAAAATTCACAGTAGCTACACCTTTAGTTCTCTCTCGGAAGTGCTACCTTTGAAATTGGTTCGAACATGTAAATTTAGTACGTTTCATTTGTCTGGAATGTGAATGTGTTTGCTTTCTCTTCAAACATTTGAAATTGTATCGACAGTGTAACATTTCCCCAAGATAATTAAACTTATTTGGTTAGACGACAAATGATTTATTCGGTTGAAGTAGCTGGGACAACATTGAAAGTCACCACTCAGCATGACAAAGTTGTATTCATGTCAGAGGTGAGCATTGATTAATTGGTCCGCATCACACTATTTCTTGTGCAAAATCACAGTGCCCGGTGGTCAACAGTTTTGTTTATTCTAAAACTCTGATAATAGTGAACAAAGAATAATTCTATTGTGTCCGCATCATAAGTAGACACAGTTTACACAGGCTGCCAGTCTTAGTTGAGTTGACTCATACTAAAGCACACAGCTGCCTTTAAACACCCTCCCTTGAGTTAACACTCAACATCATTAATACCTAACAACTACAAGGTTCAAACAGCTACTAATAACATTAGAGCGAGATTTTTAAAGCAGAAAATGTATTACGATATCAATATCAGGTACATTGAGCAGTTACAAACAATACGGTGACGACTCAAACTGGGTATGACCCAAGAACAATAATCATAAGCTGTTAAACAAGATGCAATTAAATTAGAAACAATTACTTAAGAGTGCACGAGCTAATACACTAGCTCTCCATTATTAACCAAATTAATAAAACGCAGGGAAACACATCCCGCTTGTGCCAAGCTTGCGACGACACAACCCTGATTGTCAAACTCAACAGAAGAATAAACAGAATCAAACCGAACTAAAATAGAAAACAGTAACCAGAAAATAAAACAAGAAAACTATAAACTTACCAAATACATGTCAGGGAGTGTCGCCACGGTCGCGAACCCACACAACTACCCACTAACCACTAGCGCCTAGATCCAGGACCTTTAAGCACAGTGGCGCATGCGCACTGCCGCGTTCCATCTCCTTCCCACTCCTCACTCGCCGTGTACCCCCTCCCTGCCGCTCGTCGGCCAGCGTGTTGCCTTGCCATGTTGCTTGCCATCATCGGTCGCAACGTACAACCTTCAATTTGGTGAAGATTTTCACCACTATTTACCGCTAAAATGTTTGCATGCACATATTGTTCAAGCAGTTACAAACACAAACGTACTTTGCTATGTTAAAACTGGCAGAACACTTTACACTGGAAAGAAGCATGCTACGTGAAGGCACACATCAGTAAAGTTCGTGTGAAAAATATTGAAGGCACTTGCCAGTGCAAGATACTGCACTGAATACAAAGTGTTCATGTTTTTTCTCGTCAATTGCATTGAATATTTGAATACATATTCACCGTGTGTGCCGTGTAAACATATTTGCTGAAACTACAAGCACAAAAGAGCTAATTGAATTTAATAAGCTCGTTATTGAAACACAAGCAAATTTTGGTAAATAAGTGGCAGTTAAATTGGGTTCTGAATTGCAGAAGCGTGCATTGATTAAGAAAATGACCGAAAATAAAAATTTTACACAAACAGAAGAACTCTCGGTAATATAAAAACCCCTTTCTCTGGTACGTCTAACATTGCTGGCCATTCGGAAGTGTAAGAATTGAGATACACGTGTGAAAACTACTCCCAGACAATAACCCGATAATTAAGAAAATTATTCTACAAATAAAATTTTCCCAAAAAAACCAACAAAAGTCTTTCTCGAAACTAAAGACACTCGAAGCCTTAAGGGTGTTCTTGTGCGATAAAATCATAATTTTTTATCTTTATAAAATATTGTTAGTTTTGTAGACGATACTTGTCAGCGCAGTTTCTTTTTACGAAACAATTTTAGCTCTCGATGTTTACTCGTAACAGGGTGCCAAAGTCAAAATTTGCTTGTTACGCTGCCATGCAAATAATGAAAACCAACTGACCTATTTAAACAAAATAATTCGCTGTGAACTTACATCCCATTAGCTATGCAATAAAACATTTAAAAAACCAGAACGCAATATTTTTACTTAAAAAAAATTGCAAAAGTACAAAAAAGTATCAAACTCAGCAATTTTTTAAAAATATAAAAACTGTTAGCAGGAATTTTTTCAAATATTTTATTACGCAGTCTATAGTATGTTGTTTCACTGTGAATTATTTCACGTACGTCAGTCAATTGGTTTTCACTATTTGCATGGCAGCAGGACGTGCAAATTTTGACTTTGACGCATCGTTATGAGAAAACTATGCCAGCTAAAATGGTTTCGTAAGAGGAAAATTTCACTCACAAGTATTTCCTACAAAACCAATACTATTTCATATAAATACAAAATTATGACTTATACCGCACTTGAACACCCTTAAGGGCACCGCCTACCACGCGCTTAAAATGTGTTGCAGTGTGTCTTTAAATACGTTTTTTATGAACCTGCCCCACACGTGCCTATTTTGTCAATGTACGAAAATAAAATGTACTGACAGGTACTTTAAAAACATCACATCAATTAGAAAAGTCATTTCCGAACCCCTCAAAATGGCTGAAAACAGATTTTTCAGTATGTTATGTATGAAAAACTAGTCATGGAATTCATGTGAAACTATTCTAGAAACACACAATGTTTTTCGCTTTAAACTTTTAACCAATAAAAATATGGGATCACCACTGAAAGTGTCAGGCGAGTGATCTACGATACCACTTCACACTGTTTCATTTGTCTTACGCTAGAGGTGATACCGCACCAGATAAGCCAGTAAACTTCGCCCTTGGTGCTGTACCGTGCCTCACTCACACAAACACATGGCCAGAAGGCGAGTGCCTTAAGAATTGCCGCAGACATCATACTCAAAGGCAAGATCATGGGAAACTAACCACATCCTGGAGAAAACAAATTGATATTTCATGTAATATAGAGCACATAAATAATAGTATATTTACATGTTTATCTATAATAAATAAGTTATAAATTTACTGCGGTGTTTATATTGCTGTAGAAACAGCTGTTCATTGAGAGACGAAATTTCCTCAGTCCTGAACTCAGCAGTACCAGATAAGGAATTATTTTTCTCAACATAAACTACGTAGTTTGTATTTATCGGACTAAATGTGTTGTGTTTTGTATGATTATAATTATATTTCAATAAAAACTGGGACTGGTGTAAATACACTCGTTAAATATATTAAGGGTATTCATGTGTGACAAAGTCATAATTGTATATTTTTATGAAATAGTGTAGTTTTGTAGAAGATACTTGAGAGTGCAGTTTCCTCTTACAAAACAATTTTAGCTGGCGTAGTTTCCTTATAACGGTGCGTCAAAGTAAAAATTTGCATGTTCTGCTGCCATGCAGATAGTGAAAACAAGTTGACTTACTTGCGTTAAATAATTCACAGCGAAACAACATACTTTGGGCTACGTAATAAAACATTTATAAAATCCCATGAACTGTATTTGTATTTTTAAAAAATTGCTGAATTTTCTACTTGTTTCTGTACTTCTACGATTTTTTTTTAGATTCAAAATAATACGTTGTGGGTTTTTAAATGTTTTATTGCATAGCTCATAGGATGTAAGTTCACAGCGAATTATTTTTTTTAAGTAGGTCAGTTGGTTTTCACTATATGCAAGGCAGTGTAACAAGAAAAGTTTGACTTTGACACCCCTTTATGAGAAAACTATGAGAGCTAAAATTTTTATGTAAGAGTAGCATATACTCAGGAGTATTGTCTACAAAACTAACAATATTTCATAAAGATATAAAATTATGATTTTACCGCTATTGAACACCGATAAGGAGCCCCCTGAATAGACTGAGTTTGTGTGTGAGAGATTAAAAATTGATGGAGTGGTAAGGGTGCCTCTGACCAGTATATGACATGCATTATCGCTTCTTCACGCAAACCACTTGGCTGGTGTGCAGTGCAGTGACCAAATTATTTTATTTGGGCAGCATAGTTCAAAGTCTAATGCTTGATTGTATCTTTTTTTTAATCCGGTTGTTATTTTGCCAGATACAACAGCCTGGGAAAACATTTTTTTTTGTGCTGTTTTGAGGGGCCCGAAAATTATGTTTCTAATTAGACGTAACAAACTTTTTAAAATTATGGCTACATTGTTTGAAATGTGTAATCTTTTCGTATATAAACAAATATAATGCACGTTAAATAGTTTCGTACAAATGTAATAGCCATAACTCACTGCAACGTATTTTATCGCAGGTAGGGAGGGCCCTTAAGAGCCAGAGTGAGTGGGAGGGTGGAGTTTACTTTGTAAAAAGAGTTTGAATTGTACTTTATTTTATTTATATTACTGGACAACGGTTTAAATTCACGTTAAAGAAGTTGCTCATTTTGTTGTTTACAGTGCTGGAACAATTGCCTATTTTGTTAAGTGTTAGTGAAAAGGTTTTGGTTAGCCCTTAACATAAGGTCTTTAGCCCTGGCAAGGGATGACATGTTGTATGAAGCGGTGTCAGAATGAAGGGGTGTGGAAGCAGGAGATCCCCGTGGAAACCCGCAAATCAGCGACATCGTCTGGGACGATTTTCATATGCGAAAATATGGGTACCGACCCTGACGGGAGTCGAGTTTGGATGCCATTAGTGGGATGCAAGTGGTCTAACCACTGTGCTAACCTAAGCCCCTTTACGTGTTGTAAATAGATTCCTCGTAGTGTTATTTCAATATTTACGGTAACACATAAAAGAAGAGTTATATACAAAAAAATATATATTACATGAATAACAATATAAGAATTTTCACATAAGTACCTATGTGGTTTTAAGTGTTACGAAAGATATTTCTTTAAATAATAAGCTTTATTTTTAAAAAAGTAAATGTAGCATTACTATTGTACTTTATAGCAGCAACAAATTTAGAGTTAAATACTCATGTAAATAACTGCATAGTATTATGTTGTAACGAGTATAAGGAAAGAGAATTCTTAAAATATGCATTTTAAAACATTTAAAATGGAGTAATTATTTAACATCGGAGCGAAAACAAAAATGTGTTTTCAAGTTCACGTTTGATTATCGCTCATTAAAATATTGTCTTAAGTAAGGAAAACTTCTTTTTTTAAATTGTCATTTTAATATTTAATGTAGGCCCTACAGTGATGTTCAACAATAAAACACAAAACAATTGAATCCCAGAAAAATATCAGCAGCTTGATTCTTTAACCAACTTTTTAAAGTAAAAAAAAAAATGTAGGCCCTATGTACACTAGACACCCGATTTTACGAACCCTGGATTTTACGAAGGTAGCGATTTTACGAATATACTCTCGGGAACCGTCAAAAAAATCGCAAAAATTAAAAAAAAAAATAAAATAAAATAAAAGTTAAAGCTGTTGAAAACTGTGACGGCGCACATCAGAGAGCAACGTTCGGGCGGTGAGCACTATGTACGTTACACAGTTTGTCTACCCCTCATTTCTTTATAATAAAGCGAAACTTTTACTCTTCGTAGATAACAAGACTGTGACAGCTAGAATTACATGCTTGCCTCACAGCTGGCAGATCACCCCTCCCCCTACCCACTCATGCGGTCCAGAACATCAGCGTGGGAAACAACTTGCAACGCGTTTCCCGGGAAATGACAATATCCTCACCATCAAGGCTGAAAAACATTCTGCAGACATTCAACCCCCCCTTCCCCTAGCCATTTATCAGGTAACTTTCAGGTGTATACTAACACGGGTAAAGATAATCTCTATTACGTGTGCACAACAGGATCTTTCGTTCCCCGCCTCTACCAGCGCCCAACCACTGAAAATGACAAATAGTCGCAAGCCTTATATGTTATTTTTCGATTTCTGGGAATTTTTAGTAGTTTAATCAGTTTTCCTGGTGAAGTGAGAAACTTCTTTTGTTGCATGCTCCTCCAGGCTGTAGGATTTCTTGCGCCGACACTGTGATCATATAATAGGCTTCATGGAATTTATCCGTGATGCAGGTGATTGATACAAGCTTACCATCATCTGCTTGTAGCATTGCATCGTGACGGAGAGCGTGAGTGTTGTGTATATGTGCGTGACAGCAAGCGAAGTGAAGGCACGACAAAAAAAAGAGGGAGGCATGTTATCAGCACTACACATCAGCCAGGGGAGCGTTTGGAACGTAAACACGACTGGGCAACGGGTAAAAACAGTATAAGTGACTACGTATGGACTCGTTGACTGCGCCGTTTTTGCATTCTTGCTATACACACACATCTGGGCATGTCATCGTTAAAAGGGCACAAGTACCGAACACAATACAGTACAAAGACTTGTCTTCAAACTTCACGTGAATTATTATTTTCGTGTTCCAAAGGATAACACCAGCCTCGCGTCCTCCTAAAAAAAATGTTGCGTGCGATACTACTTTTAGTTTCCTTTGACAACAGTCTAGTAAACATTTTTAGGTTTATTTTTCCACGCAATGCTACGGACATCAAGACTACACGAGTGCGAGCAGGCACCCGTGCTTGGTGTTTTATTTTTTCTGTGACATAAATTGGTCGTATCAATCGTTTGTAGGTGTAATTTTAATCGGATGACTATTGATACAAATTTAAACTTAAGTTATTTGCCATTTTTCGTGTGAAATGATACGGATGTCGGACTATGTATTCGCGAGAAGACACTCGGTGCTCGGGGTTCTTTTCTCCAGGACATGGGTCGATCATATTTATCGTTCAGGGGTACCTTTTTCATCGGAAGACATCAGTCGTGTGATATGAATTTATATTTTAATGATAACTTTTCTCTCTTTCCCGCAAAACGCTACGAAAATCGGAACCCACTGGATATATTTTGCAGAAAAAACTCAGTTTTAAAATTTGGAAAAAAATGGTGGGGGGTTGGGGGGCAAAATTGGCCACAATCGATCTTACGAAGGTAGCGATTTTACGAATGTTATAAATGGAACCGTCAGTATTCGTAAAATCGAGGGTCTAGTGTACATCCATATGTACATACATACACTTTTTTATAAAATGTTATCCACATTGGCTGCCCCACTTCGCCACTGTGCCCAACACATCCCACCCTCATTTTTTATGTGGCACAATAAGTTTAATGTGTCCCGAGTTGATTCTGTGATTAATGTTACCAGACAAATGTCAGTGGTCATTCATGTAAGATGTCAAATTATTATTCTTTTGAAGAGTTTGAAAAATGAGTTCTTGAAGTTATTATTTATGTAATATTTCTTTGAAATTATTAGTCAAAGTAAAAACAAAGAAATACAGTAATTAATAATAATGTTCAAATTTTCATATTAGTATGTTGTTTTAAAAATTAGGAAATATTTCTTTAAACAATAAGATTTATTTTAAAAAGTTACATTGACATGACTGTTCAACCTTATACCGGCAATACCAACAATTTTAAACGTTAAGTACTCACATAAATAACTTGTTTATTATTATTTTGTAACGAGTATACGGAAAGAGACGTCCAAAAATAAGCATTTTAACATTTAATGTGTAGAGTCTATTCAGTATTGGAATGAAAAGAAAGTTTTAACATTCACATATAAGATAAGTATTGCTCTTTAAAGAGTTGTTTTCAGGTAGAAAATATTTTTTATTTTTAAATTACCTGCATTTTAATATTTAATGTACAATGATGTTCAATAATAAAACACAAAAAAATGTATCTGACTTAGATTTTAATCCTAAGAAAATTATCAGCAGCTCGATTATTTAACCAACTTTTTACAGCTAAAAAAAAAGTACATTCAAATTTTTAAAAAAATATTACGCTCATTGGTACCACCTCCCCTCCTCATTTTTTAATGCGTCAAGGTAAAATACAAATTCATACCCAGATGGGGTTGGGAATCGAACCCAGTACCTTTCGCATTTCCCAAACAGTAACCAGAACATAACACAGTGCTATGGTAAAACTATAGTACACATTGTTGAGTATATTTCAATAGCAGTGTTGATGCTCGTTGATGAGCAAAATATACATCTCTTGAAAATCATCTTGGAGAAAAATGACATAGTCATTTACTGTGTGTTGGAGGCTAATGTACAAAAAAAAAGAATGTGAGAAGATGACACAGCATCATTTCAGTTATACTTCGTCTCCGAATGACGCGCGGCAAAGGAATCACTTGTGTAAATTAATTCATACTCCCTAGGTTAGCCGCCGTACGGTGTGAATGCGTGTGAGGGGAGGGGAAAGCTGGAGAGTGAGAGAGCATGGGGGTTAGAAAGAGAAGGGACGAGTGGAGAGTAAGGTGTTACTGCGCATGCGCCACTGTGCTTAGAGGTCCTGGATCTAGGCGCTTGTCCCACTAACCGGGCCGGGAGAAGACTGACTGTCCAGCACACACGCTACAGCCAACTCAGCTGGCACGGAGGGGAAAGGAGAGGGGAGGAAGGAGGGAGCACACGAGCATTGCCAACTATGGCCGAGCGGACCCGAAGACGTCCAAGCGGCAATCACATCAAACACTGCTTCGGGGCACTCACGTTCTCGTCTAGCACGTAGGACCGTTAATCCACAAATAGCAAACAATGCACCAATACGAGGATGGATCTTCTTGGTTTCCAGGCTTGGGAGTCTCAGACTCCCAGTACACTATTGATTAAAGCAATCATCACTAACAGATTATTAATAATTAATTTACAGAATATACATAGCAATGTATATTTAGTGTATTTAATACGCTTTGTTAATGTTTTACGGGCAACACAAATTCTTATGCAGAGTAACAAGTTCTGATGGAGTGTCTTTTCTGTTGCTGCATGTATTAAACCTTTGTGAAGATTTTTACAATTCATTTTTACATGACAATTAATAAAATGAAAGAATTTTACCAGTTTTCAGTTTTGTAAATTGGTTGCTTAGTGGTGGACAACTATTTATTTAAAAAAAAAAATTACTGTGTCCCTCACATGTTTGCTAAGTCAGACAAGTAAGTCTTTTTGTGGCTGTGTTTTCAGTTCCCAGGAATAATTGCTTACAACATGAGCAAGGCTGCACTGGACCAGATGACTAGATGTGCTGCGCTTGAGTTGGCTCCACAGGGTGTGCGTGTGAATGCAGTCAACCCGGGGGTTATCATCACAGATATCCACAAACGGGCAGGCATGAGTGATGAGGACTATGCTGCTGTGAGTATATAGTATTACAGATACTAATTTGTGGGAGGGGAACAAGAAAAAAAGTGGTAAGAAAGGAATGAAAGAGGGTGGATGGAAATAAGGGAAGTATTTAATATATTGAGTGAATGCATACATGTCTGTGAAATCTAAGATCTCTTTGGGTTGAGTGGTGCTCAACTGAGTTTGAATTCATGAGCTGCCTCAATACTGCACACCAATCAGCAGCTGATTTAAAAAGTGTCCGTCTTGGTAGAAAAATAGGTCTGAACAGAGAATTTTAATCATCATCAATCAATGCTGTTTATATCCTGTGGCTGGGTCAGCCTGGTAAAACACCTCTATCGTCTGTCCTTCCATCATTCTTTTCCTTCACACTCTCCCAGTCAGTTCCCATTTTTATCACTCTCTCCTTCACTTGTACCTCCCATCTCTTTTTCAGTCTTCCTTTAGGTTGTCTTCCACTGTACCTCAATTTTAGCTTTTTCTTCGGCATCCTCTTCTCACTATCCATTACAGTAAAACCTCGTTAATTCAAACTCGGTTAATTTGAAATGCTACATTAAAAACCCCGCTCGTACGTACACACTTAGTTCGTAAAGATATTTGCAAACAATTAGAAAATAAAATTTAAAAAATATAAATTTTATTAATTGAAAATTAGTTGCAGAGATCTATTAAAACATTGTTTTAAGTTGCAATATGTATAAGCAGTATAGGTGTATGAGCTCAGCTCTCAATTAATGTGTTTCATGATGAATACTGAAGAAAAAATGGCAAAAATCCATTAAGAAACACCGCTGCAGGCGCGCAGGCCGCATAGCGCGAGATGGGTCACTGATCAGCCGCAAACTGTTTCTCAGAGTGGCATCAGCTTCTCTCTCTCTCTACCTCTTTTTATCTCTGTCTTACGAAGTCTGTGTGTCGAGATGTACCATTTGCTGCTCATCATAGCTCATGCCCCACCCATCGCAGCCGCTGCCAGCCAATGTCTGCACTGGGTGGGTGTCACAAGCGACAAAAAAAAATTGTAACTCCGCCATTTTCGTCCTCTTCTCCCCCCATGCTAGACACAACTGCATCATTCATCCTGAGGAATTACTTGTTACGTGTACGTTTTCGATTATTGCTTTTCTTCACGGACTCCGATTTGGATTTTGATTACAAATTTGATGTGGAAAGTGTACACGTCAAAATATATTGTTTACATATCATTACGTAATAGGCAAAATATAATCACGAGCTATTTACACACACACTATTTTGAAGTTAGGCCTACATTCTATGCTGAGGCCGTATATTTTTACAGTCATTTACCGTTAGTTTTACTTATTCGTGTTGTTGGGACATTATTTTGCTCATAATAACATTGGAAAATTTCACTAGTCTATGTTTTATCATAGGAAGTAAGATAAAATACTTCATTTTCTCACAAGAAATGTGTAAACGTATGTTGTATCATATTGTTAAGAGATGTTGCGCTATATATTTTTGTTCATTTTAACTGACTTTGTAGTCTTTTCTGAAATAATTAAGTACAATTTAAACCAGAATATATTATAGCACTATATAAACGTTAACTTAGTATAAAATAGACGTGAATACAACTTCTGCCCAGTAAAGAGAAACCAACATGCCTTGTTAATAATTGTTTACGTTTAGAAGTTATTGACGTACATTTCAGGTATTATTTTATTTATATTGCAGCATCTTATCAAAAGGATTATTCTTTATCAACCTGAAACACTGCTAAACGTCTTATTTGCCTGTGGCATAAGTAAACATGGCAAATATTGCCCGCTGCATTTGAAGTTAATGGCGACGTTGCATTCTTGTTTTTAGTAGTTTATTGTTTACGCACAAATGGAGTATTAATTTTCTTAGAATTTTTCAGCATACTAAGATAATGTGTGTAAGAACACTGCTTTCAGCCAAGAGTCTCTTAAAAACGTGATTGTATCCTCCGAGACCTCTTATTGATTCTCACTCAAGCCTGGTTGGGTGCTAATGGGATGGGGGGGGGGGGGGGGGGGGGGGGGGGGGGGGTGCTGTAATGCCGAAATTTATTCGTGTCGGTTTCCGACAGATTTTTGGGAACCGTGAGTGTCAGTAGAATAGGGGTTCGACTGTATATAAATTGAAGCCATCATTCGGTCCCGAACGTAAGGATAGGATTTTACGTGGTATGGAGTTTGGTTAGTTCGAAATTCAATTAATTTGTAATTCAAAGCTTTATTTTGGCCCAAGCAGGGATCAAGTCCTAGTAATTCCAAGTCATTTTGATAGAGAAGTCTGTAACTTTGTGAAATATAAGAATAAAGCTGTGCTGTGTGGAGTTGTACAGTCCTGGCTTTGTTTCCGTTACTGCATCTGCCTGTGTCGTGCTGACCTTGAGGCTTCCTTGTTGTCTGCTTACGTACGGCTCTAGAGTTAGAATATAATATGTTTGTGTGTCTGTGCATCTGTGTGTCTGCGTGCATGTCGCCAAAGAGAGAGGAAAAGAAGAATGGAAGACAGGAATGGCACAGCGTAAGACAGCCTGTGGCTGTGCTGTGTCATATGACGATCATATGAATTCTGTGGAAACGGAACCAGTGACAAAATCCTTTAATGCTTTTCTCCGCTACTGTGAGCTAAATGCAGTTACGAAAATACATGTGCGCACATGCCACGAATCTGGAGTATTTCAGGCCTGGGAGAAGCAGTGAAAATGGAGTGAGAGAGGGAAGGAGGAGGATGAGGAAGAAGGCAGCTGATGAGACAGCATCAATTCCCTCGCTCCCTGTAGACACAGCTGGTTTATTTTTAGAACTTCTCCACTTCTCTTTCCTCTGCAGGCCTAGCCACTTACCAAGCAGATGCCAGAGTTGTGTCACCTTGCAAGGGCCTTCTTATTCTCTTCCACCTCCCTCCCTCCCTCCTCTCTCTCTCTGGCATGAGTCACCAGTCAACAATGCTGCTTCTAGGAGTTAATAATAGAGATAGTTATATGGCCAGCAGAAATCCAGGAAAAAAAAAAGACACGTGTTTATTTCCTGTGTTTAAGAGTGAGTGATAGTCACCATCTTGAATTTTTGTATTTTGTGTCGTAACTTTTCTTCTGGGTAAATTTTTGGAACTTTAACCTAACTATGGAATAGAATACATACTGGTTGAGTTTTAGACACCGTAATTATATTTTTTGTTGTTCTGTTATTATAGATCGAATTGCAGTTTGATAATTCTTATTGCTTTCATAACTGCAATTAGTTCTGAAACAACAGTAATGGAAAATAAAAATTTATGGAGTCTCTAATTTTATCAATATGTATTCTATTTTGTAGTCAGGAAGTTCTAAAAATTTAGCCAGAACAAAAGTTATGGCACGAAATACAAAAATTTAAGGTGGTGACTATCACTCACTCTTAACTGGCAGATTTAAGAGAAAATATTTAGATGTCAGCTACACTACAATACCCAAAACACTCAAGTATTTGTTGACACATAACCTGGCAGTTTTACAATTTTCTGTCCTTTAAAAATTGGTATCTAATTCATATTGGTAACTTTTTTGTACATATAAGTAAGGGCCGTAAAATTTCGTGGATTCAATGATCCGAATTTTAGAATTCATTGTCCTATACATATTCAAGCCCCGTCTATTCGTTCATTGTCTGTTGTTACAGTGAGTAGCAGCTAGTGGACAAATAGTCCAGTATTAAGTATGCACAGGACTGTGCATTCTAGCATGCAGGCCATTGAATCTGCAAAATTTTCCTGTCCATACATATAAGGTGTAATTATTAGGAGCCCATAATAATGTGTCTAGCTCCAAATATAAGCCGGTAGGCGGCAGCAACAGTGCACAGACATGTAATGAGTAAGTCCTTGCACGTACACATGTTGAAGTACAGAAGGCACAAGCAGCAGACAGCTACCTGCAAGGAACTGGCAACTACACGTGGAAGCAATCTAACAACATCGCTTAACGTACTCTTCACCCCCAAGCAAATTGAGTTGTCACTACCCCTAACTGCACTCTTTTTAATGACCACCCTTCCTCTGCTTCCTGCCTCTAAGAGAATAACTGTCATTGCTTAGTTAGTCTGAGGCTCAGAGCATACCGTGTTTTACCGCATAGTCGTAGAATATTTTTTGCCAAATCGGATGTAAAAAATGGAAGGTGCGACTATTATTTGATTAAAATTGCAGTGGTAGAAAAAATTGTTTTAAACCAACATTTTCCGTCGCTAACAATATTTATATTAAAGTAACTCAATATTTTTGGCAGAACTATTGACAGATGAACTCTGAAACAATGATTAAATTTCTATAACATACTAGATGTTAGAGGTTACGTTAGTTTCATTCATAATTAAATACGCACATTTGGTGGGGACACATTTCGTGATTGGCAGTATTCACCCGTAAATAAACACTTTTAGTCATTAGAAAACAGATCAATTTTCGTTTTCTAAGTTCCGTTTGCGAGTCTGCTACCGTTTATTACTATTGCAGTGTTTACAAACTTTGTTTTTATTTTACGTTGAAATATATGTACTATGTTCAGTTGGGAAATACCACGCGCAAGACAAACACACAAGATGGCGGACTATTGAACTAGTAACGCTATGTTCCACTTTTATTCCAGCGGAATATGATGGTACTAACTATAATCAATTCTTGCAGCAACCATTTTGTTCTAATAGTGTCATACTTCGTACTTGAGAGTAGTTAACATATCTGATGAAGAAACGTAAACAGAACATTGTGGTGCGACGATTATGCGATGAAAGTATTTTTACAGCTTCTGTCATCTCAAAAATTAGATGCGATGGTTGTGCAATAAAATACGGTATATACTTATGCAGGATTTCTGTTGTATGTACTTCCTTGTTCTGGTTTTAGTTTCTGAATTAAAATGAGTACTAGCGAGCGTAAGTACACTGCGAAAACTATTTCCGAGACAGGAATTAGAAATCGTTAGGGAAGTGGACAAAAATGAGAGGACTAAAATTATATTGCGCAAGCATATGTCATACCCCTTTCAACTTTGTCCACATATTTGAAAAACTGTGCTTCAGTTGAAAGTAGTGTGAGTAAAGGTGCGGAAGTTAAGAATCTGAAAAGAATTCGTGGCTTTAAGTATTCCAACCTTGATGATAGCTCTTTGAGTGGTTTTGTCACTCTGAATGGGGCTTGAGTTCCAGTGTTCAAGTGGCTGGCTTCAGCGGTTTAAAGAATGCCGAAACGTAACATGGCTCACCATTAGTGGTGAAGCATCTGCAGTTGACTTGGAGGCTGTAGAAAGGTGGCGTCAAAATAGGATGCCAGTCGTGAAACAATATGCGCCGAAAGACATCTTTAACGTAGATGAGACAGCACTTTCCGATAATGCCCAGCCAAGCAGAACAATGGCCTTGAAAGGAGAAAAGATTCACGGAGGAAAAATAGGGTTACAGTAATGTTGTGCTGCAATTCTGACGGTTCTGAAAAACTCAAACCATTAGTCATTGGAAAATTCATGTCTACACAATATTTGAGAAACATCAAGCACTATCCATGCGACCAAGTTTTTAAAGAAAGCCTCGATGATTGCAAAAATGTTCTGGAACTAGCTCATAAGTTTTGACAGAAAAATGGCATGCTAAAACAGGAACATTCTGCTGCTGTTGGGTCGTTGCTCAGCACACAACAGTGAGGGGTTAGAACTGAAAAATGTCCGTGTTGTATTGCTACGCGCCAACACCACCAGCCAGATTCAGCCCTTGGATCAAGGTATCATTTACTGTGTGAAATGTGCTTACCATAATTGATTGGTACATTTTCTATTGCGTGAAATAAAAGGAAACATTGCTGTTGAAAAAATTTGTAAATGTAATGTGTTGAATGCGACGCAAGGTGTTACAGTTGCATGGGAATCCATTATTGCTGAAATTATTAGGAACTGTTTAGCTAAGTATGGTTTTGGTCAAGAGAATTAGACAACTGACGACGCAACAGTGGACTAAGAAAATGCTGAATGGTCTGGACTTGCCAAACAGCTTCCGTGACTATTTGACAGCCGATGAGTCAGTGCCCGTCACCGTGGCTGTGTACATACAGCATTAATTTTTTTTTAATATTCATGACCGCATCTGTAAATGCTGGATTTTTTAAAAATAACTTGACATAATTTTGTTTGATTTGAAACTATATACAAGTTACAAGAGTCCAACAAATGTATGAACTAAAAAAATTTAATGAAACAGTTTACCATTTATACTCATGTATAACGTGCCCTCGTGCATAGCGTGCACCACAATTTTGGAACAAGGTCCAAGGAAAAAAATGTTTAAGTGCTGTGATAGTATGTAAAAAAAATTACTGCAGTACGAGATGGTGAAGCAGCGTGGCGGTGGCTATGATGGATGGCATAGGGGAAGGGGGAAGAAGGAAGGAGATATGGCTGGCAACAAAGAAAATAGAGAGAGGAAAGATAACTTTCACACTGGCTAGAGTGTAACGGCAGCAGAGACGATGGAGGAGAACCATAGGGGTGGGGTCTGCCCCTCTCTTCTCCGCAGCTACCTGTAAATGGCCTACCAAGGTTGCTTGTTGCTGCCCGCCAGCTTGCAGTCTTACGTGCATGTGTGTGTGTGTGTGTCTGTCTGTATGTATGTCTGTCTGCCTGCCTGCACAACACTCCCCCCCCTCTGCTTGCCACTTCCAAGCATGTCCCAGAGAGAGAGAACGATAACATCCCAGGACAGCTGCAAGCTTGGCTTTTTTATTTGACACTTCTTTCCTGGAAATAAAAGAACAGTGTCACTTTTTTTCCCCCATGGAGGAATGATTGCTGATCACGAGAGACGTCAAAATTAACTTCTCATATTGCTTCCACCGGACACCCACAAACTTTAGTTTCTGACACTTCAAATTGCTGAGCAGCATATGTTGTAACAGGCAGTGTACACACTTTACTTAAGGTACTACAGAGTAAAATAATATGGGTGTTGTGTACTGTGGTGTAGCATAATAATTCTGTGAAAAGGTGCCTTAAAAGCATACATGAACTCTTACTGGTTTTGACCTAAATAATATATATAAGCCACATCTGGTTTCAACAACCAATAATTATTAGTACGTACTTTCATCCACATGAGA